>CM027586.2:6135659-6333659 GCA_015852605.2 Populus deltoides
ATTAGGTGACCTAATGTCATGGAAAGGGGTGTACCAAAGCCCATGTGATCTGGTGCCATATTGGCCACCTTGAAGATCAAATTCTAGCTCCTGTGGGGCATCGATGGGGATGCCCTACAACAAGAAACAACAATGGAAATTTTGGGAATGTGCCCCTATTGCACGTTACCCCCTCGTGGGCATATCGTAATCGTCCTTGGTACGATTTGGGCATCAATTGACAAGTACCAGACAGTTAGTGAGCCCCAAACTCCATGAATTCTTTTGGTTACAGAAGAGAAAAAAGAAATTATACCCTTTGTTCACTTTGAGTTTCTTATGGATGCTTTCTCGAGTCCAAAAATTGGCTCACACGAATATGGATGCAATTTCCTACACCATTGTTACATTTGGTTCTGCTTTTGCCATTTTGGGGGTGAAGTAGGAAGGAGAGGCGATCCAATTTGTTGGTTCCATATACCTTTCAACAATAGCCCTGCCTGCACATCTCTGTCCAATTCTGAAACTAGAGAGCTGCGATGATTTACAAAATCAAGAAAAGTATACTGCATGACCATTTTTTGCACGCTGCGCCTTTTTACCCTCTAGTAGCTTAGATACTCCCTGGTTAGCCTGGAATTCAAAAATAAAAAAGAGTTATCCGGCCTACATTGTCAGCTTTGTCATTGTCTTGTGGCTAAAACCTTGGATACTCTCCACAGGCTTTTCTCTTGTTAACATGGTTACTTTGGAGTCTTGGACGAAACATCAGAGAACTTTGCTGTATTTTCCTGTCTTAAGAACTTGAAAAGCACCCTAGTTCGAGTAAAACAACCTTATTTGTTGGCGACAAGTTAGAATACAAGCTAGCTATCAATTTTCCCATCTAGTCTGTAGTTTACCCATGGTTTCAATCAAATGCTAGTAATTCAAGACATCCAGTTGCCTACAGACATTCTTAATATGGTCAATGTTGGACTATATAGAGCATGCTGGTCAACCTGGACGAAAAAAAAATACGTCTGTGAAAAGAAGATAATTATAATTAAACTAGGCCAATAACATGAATCCCATTATTCGATCCATCACACCAATCAAGCAACATCGAAGCATGTTCCTATTAATGTAGTCCTATTATTGAGTTTTCATGCAGATCTGATAAGATAGAATATTATGCGCTTAATAACAGTAGTAATTAAATATTAATATCATCATGTCTTAAGATTACTACTAGCATGTGTTGGATACATCCTAGCCTACCTACTCAAATGCTTCAGAACAACATAATTAGGGCTAATATATAAGCTACAAAAAAAAATGATTATTAGTTCCTGAATTTGATTAATTAATCAAGCCTTGGATTCTATGTTTGACTGATTGCAGATTAATTTCCCTGAAATCCGTGAAGACGGTGATATAATTAACTAGTAGATTTGTCATAATTTTTGGGGGATTGTGTTGCTAATTGAGTTTATTGTAGTCAAATTGGCATGATCAAGGCATCACTTGAATTTCTTTACTTTTTAGACTATGATCCTAAGAATGCCATATCATTTTGAGTACTTGAAGCCCTCACAGTCAAATTTAGATCAATCAAACAAATCTCTCCTTAGCATCCTAGCTAGTGTAGACCATTCTTTAGTAGCAAAATTGTGGAAAATCTGTCCCAGTGACAATGATATCCACTTGCATTAATTACTCGATCATATTCAGCTTAGTTAAACTACTTGGAAAAATATGTTGATGAAAAAGGCACTGAGAAATTTTAAAAAATATATACTTATATTTGGATAGTACTATATATCTAGATCATAACAGCTCAATTATTGAAATTATGGACAAATCCACTCTGTAGCCCTACTAGTTTGGCCCAATGTGTTGGATATATAACCAGGCAGTTGGTTGCCCTTTGCTAGCGACTACTGGCTGCTAGGATAGTCCATGCATTGTTGAGGGATTTCTTTCCATTTTCTTGCTGACCCACTTTCATAATTCAAGGACTCTTCTTTTGTAGCCCAGTAATATGCTTCAAGAGAAACTTGAACATTTTTCAATGACATCAATTAGTAGTTGACAATGGTTGCTTTTGTTTTCTTGCTAGTAATTTTATGTCTTGTTGCTGGCATTATGCATCCCACATGCTCATTCCTCCATTAAAATGGTGCTTAAATTAAAATAAAATATCAAAGATAATTTCAACAGCATGAAGCCTAGATATTTTACTTTTTGATTGATTTCCATCGGGCAGCAGAGATTTAAAAAAGCACTTTAATTGTGTTTTTCTTGCTCACCCAACAATATGAGAATCCTTGCTGGGTCTGTGAATTGAGACCCATATGCTATGAAGCATATTAGAATGGATTCTGTGCGAGTCTGGCTCAGATTACTTGAGTTTGAGGCCGTAAATTTCTTGGAGTAAGTTTCCTTGATCACCACTGCAGCTACAGAATGTTTACCGTTTTCTCAAGTACAATTGGATTAATTTTATTACAAAATAAAAATCTCCCAAATCCCTAAGCTATTGTATTGTGGATGACTGTCGATGCTACTAGGGAGTGCAGGCTCCTGAAGTCGATCCAGGCTGCAAGTAGAAGAAAATGCATGATATGGTTAGAGAATTTTCCTGAGTTGGGATCGCATTATTATGGAAAACTTGACATGGGTATGATTTTGATGAACTAATTTGACCATTCTCTATTGTCCACACGAGTCAAAACAACACGAATGAGTTCGTGCAATCACAAGACTATAAAATTAACATAAGAATATGGTCTTGAATAGTAATGGCAAGCATTAAAATAATTTGATATGGCAATTAATATACTTAAATCCCCATTATAACTTACCACACATGCATGGATATCATCACACCCACACAATAGCTTCCCATTTAGCAGGTCCACGGCTTGAAATGATCCTCCTCCTTCACTCCTCTGCAGCCCCCCACGCATAAAAAGAAACAAATTATTATGACCTCTTCTGTTCTATTATCAATGTCAACTAAACTTGAAAATATTAGATAATTTGCAGTGATAAGCATACCTTGTAATAATCCACAGCAACAAAATTTGCCCATCTGCTGGCAGCAGCCCCATCACAAGTATGAAGGATGTTTATGAGATTCCCCGAGTTATCTTCACAAGAGAGTTCCTTCATGGGGATAGATCTAAAGTAATTTACCAACACTAAAGATCTACTCTTGTCATCAAGAGGAGGTGACTCTCCTCTGTTAGCACAGCTTCCTGCTTTCATGCCATCATCCCCATCTGCCACAAAAAAAAAAAAAAAAGTTTAAACCAAAATTATATGCATATGGTATAACGAATTCTACTGATGTATGAAAGTTAAAAAAAAAATGAAAGAATTTTTAACGTTATTTCTTACATTGATTTTCAGCCATGTAATTCCACTGGTAAGCAATGCCTTCACTTGCTTCCTTGGATTGAATTGAAGTGAAAACAAGTAGCCTTTGGTTGTTCTGGACCATTTCATTAACTAATGGCCAATCTTGACCATTCTTGGGCATTTTTGCCACAGGAAACCAATATTTCATTAACCCAGCATCAGTGAAGACCTTGGTCAGTCCATTTGGGGCTTGAACATAATCTTCTAAGATTAATGTAACAATTTCTGTTGGATTTGCTGCTAAGAAAGCTTCAATTTCCTTTAGGGTGTCAATTGCTGGACCCTATTGGGGCAAACATTTACATTTTCACACATTAGAGAGAATAAATGAAACAAAAAAAAATCATATTATGCAGTAGGGAATCAATGTACATACAAATGCGGTATAATCATAACATTGTCCTTTAAATGAATGGCATAACCATACATCTCCTTGAAAATCATAGGTATCAAGCATCAAGGCTCGAGCTCCATTCTGTGGTCAAATAATTAATGGCACTTGTTAGCTTGCAAAGATAAGAAAAGAAAAGGGGTTCTAATATTGTAAATAGGAAAAAACACTTACATTTAACTGCTCTGTGATGCTGTCTTCTTGATTGGTAAATGTGATTCGAGGGACTCCGGTGTGAGAAGGGAATCCATCAATAGCATATGCATTGTGGGTCGTCAAAAATGCATATTTGTTGAAAGGTAAAGAATTGTTCTAATAATAAGAGGAAAAATGAAAGCTATTTAATTTATGTACTATAAGATAATTTAGAGCTGCGTTTCAAACAACATTTCACTAAATTTTAATTTTTTATGTTTTTAAATTGTTTTGATGAACTAATATTAAAAATAATTTTTTTAAAATAAAAAAATATTATTTTAATATATTTTAAAAATTAAAAACTTCCAAAAACAACCACCACTGTACTTTTAAAAACTACCTAATTGTTAATTTGGAAACCGAATTATAACCTTATCATGTAATACTCCTTCAGTCTCAATTCATAATCCAGTAGGACCGGTGTTTAAAAATATTGAATTTTTGTTTAAACTAATTTAGTAACAATGATTCAAGTTGGAAATGTTACAAACAATCGATTCAATTTTTGATGCTTTCCACTCATAATTCTCAGCTTCTTTAAAATCCTGAATCTACCAAGTTCCCAAGTCACAACAAGAGTTCCCCATACCCTGCAACTCGGTATCAACAGTCAGTGAAATTCAGTCGGCACTCCTCCATCTTAAGGAGGGCCCTTTTTTTTATTTTGGGAGATCTCAATCTATTATTAAATGGACCATGGCCATGGCAGGCCCTCCATTTCAATATCGAACGTACTCTAACCACCCTAATTCGTCCAATTTGCGTTGTGTGAATCCCTGTTTGCTGTGACTGATAACCTTCCTGGAAACTGCCCTAAAGCAAATCCTTCATTGATGGACAATATATATCAACATTAATATTCATTCCAATTTTCACTTGAGGAAGAAAATGTATGGCCTCTATCTTTTACTTTTTTTTTCCTTTTGATTTGTAACCCTTACCCTCCACATCTTCATGATATCATCGTGTAGGTTATAACATACCTCAACCAAAAGTATTCTTATGCACATCATGGAAAGACAAAATGTAAAACAAACCACTCAGATGAGCCAATCAAGGCGTCTGTGAACTAAACGTTGCCTAACAAGCTCATAAACATGGTGCGTCCTTACAAAAGAGAGAGAAGAAAATAACCCGCATAATTATTAAGCAAAAAAGAGAATTAGGGAAGTACCAGAAGCTTGAATTGGTTTGTGATGGTTGATCTTACACATCTAGAACCTGAAAATCCTACCAGGCAAGAGGAACAATAGAGCCCAGCTTCACAATCTTGGTTCGATGAGCATTCATCAAGTATCTAAATATTGATATTTACAAAGATGAATTAGGAAAAAAAAAAAAACAAATTAGAGTATCATGATCACTTGCATGTAAAAGGGAACACACAAACCCTGCATTGTCCATTGGAGCAGGCTGTAGCAACATCGGCAAGGACCACTAAAGCTGTGATGATCAAAAACAAGTTCTGAGAAAAACCCATGTTGCCAGGGAAACGAAAGGATGGACAACTATTATAGGAGAATAAAGGAATGTAAAGAGGCAGGACATATATCCGTGCAAGTAATATTTAGTACTCTATGTATCTCAAGTGTCATTGAAACCATGGATTTTGTGTGTTCGATTTTTCCATGGATGACAGATCAACGTGAACTTTTCCTGTTTGTTGGCTGAGAAAACAAAGGAAACTTCACAAAACTCTGCTGGGAACAAGACAGATGACGAGATGATCTATTCAAGGAGAATGATGTTGAAATATGGGAACAAGGTGCCTTCTACGGTGAATTGAAAGTCACCTTATTTGCCTCTAAATAAAATCTGTACCTATCTAATTAATTAACCACACATTTGACCAAGATATTGATTATAATTGTGATAGCGAACACACAAAATCAAAGACAGATCAACAGTGCAGTTAATGGCCACTTTTGATGTTTTCCAAATGTAAGGTCTAGGTTAGCAGATACTGTACAAAAGTTGGGAAAGAAATCCTCGAAGCATTATCCTACTAGGCTAAGGGATTGATTAAATTCATTCTTAGAATTTTTTTCCCTCAAATTCGTTCTTAGAATTGTTTTTATCATTTAACTGGGTTGCTTTTGGATTGATTAAATTGTCAAAGTCACATCAATTTAATATTCATATAACTTAATTTTAAATTTGGATCAAATAAGAAGTTGTGTGTGAAAATTTTTTATGTAAGTTTTTCTTTTAGTTTTTTCAATTTAATGATGTCAGTTAATTAAGTTATTTTTAAACTTATCAAATCAATTTAATCATATTAAGCTAAATTTTATTTTAATTTTAAACTTGGATTAGATATAAAGTCAGGTTAAAAGGTTTGAAGTTGTTAAAAAAGCTTTAATAGCAATGTAAAATAATTTTTTATATTCTAAATTTTTTTATTATATTTTTTTGTACCTAACCTGTCACAAAACATAGGCTTGTAAACTAATTTAATCTAAATCAGGGTGAGGCTGTTTGGTGGTGCACGCAACATTACATGAGCAATCAACAATTTACAAAGCACGTTCCAATTTCATACCTGCTTTTGATCTCATTTCCATTTTCAGAGGCTTAACTAGATTTAATTTGTCCTCGTGTTTGTTTCAATGAGTTAACTTTGTCCTTATACTTTTAATTTAGTTAATTGAACTTTGTGTTTGCCAATTTGAATCAATTGAATGGATAATCTGGTGCTGTTCATTACTAGAGTAGCATATATTAATTTTAGGTTTTTGGTTTATAGATATTGGGTCTGCAATTTGGTTCTCATGAGAGTGAGGAAAATCAATGAAAGTTGGGATTTATCCCTTTTTTTTCTTCAGTTTTTTTTTTGAAAAAATGTATTTTAATTTATTTTTTTGATAGTGGACGTTATATTTTTAATATATTTTAATATGCATGCCAACGTTTTAAAAAACAGATCAAACGACTAATTTGCAAATCATCAATCGAGATATTAAGATGTTGTCTAAGAAAAATGACTGCAATAATCACCCCTAATTACAATATGTAAAAGCAACAACGAACTCACCATTCAAGTAGAATAGATGCAAGTAAAAATTATTTTTTGAAATATTTTTTTATTGTAATATTCTGTTTGATATTGTAGAATAACAATTATTTTTTAAAATATTTTTTTATTTAAGAACATAATAAAATGATTTTTTTATTACTTTTTAAATTTTATTTTTAATATTAATGAATAAAAATAATTAAAAAAAACCAAAAAATATTTTGATTACTAGGGCATGAAATGTCATCCATGTTTGAATGGTAAAATTTGAACCAGACAAAAGAAATTGGTGTTTTTTGGGGCTAAAGGCTAAAAAAAGGTAACAGTTGGGTCTTCCTTTAATGGATCCTACTTCGAGCACACCAAGCCAATCTCAAACATAAGGAATTGGGCCTAACTTTGTTCATTCCTTCACGGTCCAGAACTTGTACTAGGAAAAGCCCATTATTAATCCATTTAGAGTGTAGTTTGGACTGATGTAAAATGAATAAAAATAACATGGGATTACTGCATAGAAATTTAATTACATTAAATAATTAATTTTAAGGATAAATCAAGCATATATATTTAGCCCTTTGCAAGGATAGCCTTACTGGTAAGAATGTCTGTAAAATCATGTATAAGGAGGTGAAGAAAATAAAGATGGAAAATTAACTCATGTTTTTACCTTGCATGCTACTGCTGGAGTAAAATCGCCATATACACAAAAATTACCGCATTAGACTTTTCATGAATCTCTCATCGTGAACAAACAGACCCACAAGTTTGTACTTTCCATGAATCTCTCATCGTTTCTATATATGAATACATCATTTAAACCATTATGGCAATTTTCCCACATGGATTTTCTTCTTTTTATACAAGAAAGAGAGAATGAACAGTTGATTGAATGACTTCGTTTTACGCCAAGATGGTCATTCTTTAATTTGCCTCTTGAAGTTCTGACATCTTACAATTGAGTTATTATTTTTTAAATTTATTTTTTCAATTTCATCCTTGAATCAATGCAACTAGACCCCTGGATTTTTGTATCATTTACAAAATAGTTCTTGATTTCAAATTTAATCAATTCAGTCTTTAATTAACTCCTCAAACTTTTGATTCTTTCAAAATTACCCCTGATAAAATCACGTAACCTCTATAGTGTTAGCGCCTATTCATTTCGGTTCCTGTAATTTTATTTCTTGGAATTTTGACCTAAATTGACCTTGAACTTTGATATATTTTCAATTTAGAATTGCATTAATTAAACTAATTCAAAGTTCAATTAAGTACCTAAACTTATTAATTCTTCTATTTTTTTGACCAAATTGACTTCCAACTTTATAATTTCCTCCTATTAGTCCCCTAAATTTTAAATTCCTATTAGTCCCCTGAATTTTAAATTCGTGTTGTCTTATCAAATTCTTAAATTATTTTGATAAATTCAAATTTGAGTTATAGCAAGTAGGAATAATTATATGTGCATTCGTAAATATTGTAATTTACAGTTGACTTAGGATATATTACGTTGACTAGAAGAAGAAAATTTTGATTACGATGCAAGCAATCTAGAAAAATCCAATAATAGTCTTTGAGCGTGCGGTCTACACACGCTCAATCCCTCTTCTTCTTCTTTTTTTCTTTTCCCTCTCAGAAACTTTGGATTTCAAACCGTTCCATGATTGTATAGAAACTTTGGAAATTAAAGTTTGCTGGTAGTAATTTTATGTTTTATCTTTGTTAAAAATGGAAACAATATTGTCCAATCTCCTTAGCTTGAGGTTAAGAATCCTGGTATTAATCATTAGCCTCGTTAATGGAGAGAAGAATTCCTGAATAAAATTGGAAAACTCTAGCAAATGAAGCAAGTTCCAGTCTCGCTATGTATTATAACATTTAAAACGACCACAGACTCATATCACACACTTTATAAATCATTAAAAACAAAACAAGTTGCTAGCTAGCTTTAATTATCGGATAAAGCTTCAGGGGGGTTATACATAATTATCAGTATATTTATTTATTTATCTTCAGAGAAGAAGTGGTTGACGGTTGGCATGATCTCAGGTGGGCGAGTTCTCAGGAATTTGCGCAGGCCATGTTCTGCATACCTCTCCCCTTCCTCTTTGTTTTCTAGCACTCCCATGCCACGGTTTGCTTTGTTGACCCTGTTAATCAATCCCAGGCAAGGAAAACGCATCAGCAAAATGAAAACATAGAATATTCTTAGGAGTTTAAGAATTTGTTCTACGTACCTGACATCAGGGTTCATGAAAACGTTCCTTGTAAGCTGAAAGATGCACAAACTTGTTACGCAGGTCATCGCAGCTAGTAGCGGGTAGACCTAGCGAGCACAAATAAGCTAATGAGATACAAGAATATCAAAGGCAAGAGAAACCTAGAAGAGTCAAGCCCAGATGGTAATGCTCTAGCCCATTTTCAAGCTCATAAGCTTTGTAAAATTTGTATATATACTTAAACGTGGTGGTCATGGTTGCTTACCTCTGGTTTCATCCAACGCCCCATAGGAAGGTATTTGCTTTTGCTACTGCAAAATTGATGGTTTAATTTCCTCCTCGAACTTCAAGAAATAAGCTAAATATCGTTATACACACACATAGAGGTATTATTTTGCATATATATAGTGTCATGTCATAAGAGCAGCCAACTCACGAGAATGACTCGGCCAGCCATGCAATGTGTATATTATGGACTGTAGATTTCAGTGGGCTGAGAATTAACTATGACTTTTGCAAGAAACCAGGGGCACTAGCCTCTTGTTTTGCTAGTTTGGAACTTTCCATGGCATGGTAGATTTGTTGACAAGTTTGAGTGTTTGAAACTATTCAGTATATTTGGATCAGCATTGACATGCCTTACCGCTGTCATGAAAACGCTTGAGAACGACTCAATCGTATAAAATTTTATGGATTGGGATTCTAGCCCTAAATTGACATTTCGTATTTTATTCTTCTAAATCTAAACATGATAGCTTGTGTTTGTGGATACCTTCTTTTCTCCGTAGAAGTCTAGGCACAAGACATGCTATTTTCTATGTGAAAATGTCATTCTTATATAGATCGTTGGATTTTTTTTTTCTCCTTGAACAAAGAGGAATTTGAGTTCATGCTATTTGGGTTTTGGATTGGATAAAATTCGAATTGATTTGCACCCAGCTTACTCTAATTGATAGTTAAAATAAAGAAAATAAAAGAGGATTTTTTGTATAGAAGGAAAGTATATTTGAATCCCAGTACTGTGGCCTGTCATTATCTAGTTCTAGTCTACCATTAAATTTTTTCATGGTTATCATTAGATTTTAGAGTTTTTCTACTATTAACATGGATTTATTTATTAAAAAAAAGATGATGTTTTTTAACTAAAATTCTTAATAATCATCTTGGTGATGTAATTACTTTAGTCTTACATGTAATTGTTAGATTAGTTGTAAAATCAAGACCATTATAAAGATAATGTGAACGATATTATCAGCAAGGTGACTTGTAGGATTTCAATTTTAATACAAGTTGGTATAAATCTATTTTGACGTCTTCTAGTCTAAGCACATGGATTGACCAATCTCCACACAGTATATAGCTGAGGAGACATGGGCTGAATGTTGAGAACACCTTGGACATTTTACTCAGCAAGGCCCATGTAATAGCATTAACAGCAAAAAAATAAAAAATAAAAGCCTTTTTTGTTTTTTAGAAAACGGATGTCCTTAGAGGATGATGATGGGTAATTGCGTGTAAACATCGGTCAATAAACATGTAAACCCTCCAAAAAAAAAAAAGGTGTGGAAGTTTTTTTAAAAATAAAAGACAATCAGTGCTTTGATATGAATGGAAGGAGGAATTGAATTTAATATGAATGAAAGGAGAAATTGCCAAATGGAGAGAGATTTGATATGAATTTCATTGAATTCGTATGAATTTTTATGCTAGGAAGGCCGGCCATAATAGTTCAAGTAAATGCAGGAGTTTTGTAAATTACATGTTTTGATGATGAAATAAATGAGTAATCATGGTTAGATCGAGCTGTTGTAAATTGAGTTATGAAATATAGGATTATTATGGGCGTGTTTTGGATGATTGGGTGTGTAAAATGATTAATGCTGAAATTTATGCTAATTACATATTTTAATGATGAAATGAATGAGTAATCATGGTTAGAATTATTGTGAATTGAGTTGTGAAATATAGAATTATATTTATGGATGATTATGTGTGTAAAATGAAGGCTGAAATTTATGCCATGTTTTGATGATGAAATGAATGGTGATCATCATGCTTAGCTTTTTTTTTTGTTGAAAAAATCCTTATAAAGTTCGATAATGTTTTTTTAATTAAATTAAAGTTTAATAATAAATCATTGTAATTATGGATTTAATTAATGGATGATGAGATGATATTACCTTTGGGATATTCAAAAAAAATGAATTTCCTCATTTTCCATGCACATAATTACTGAAAAAGTGTAATAAAAAGGTTTAGGTGTTACAGTACATGTGTGCATTTAATTAATATCTTAATCAAATAAACAAATCAAGTTAGAATCCTTAAAAAATATGGTTAAAAATAAAATCCACATTTACAAAAATTAATCCATCTTAAATTTTATGCTCTATTAAATAACTAAAGGTAGATCCACTCAAAAAATAAATAAATTAGAAAGCCTAAATCTAAATTATCTTAAGAGGAAATACCTTTAACATTAAAATCCATGTTTTTTTTAATTTAATTCATGTCTAAATAACATTTTATCCAAGTTAATTTTTTAGATTATAATTAGAAATCACACAAGCTTGAAACTAATATGAATTGAAATGAAACTTGCAATTTAGTATTAATTGCGTTTAGATTAAATTACTAGAAGGATATAATTGCAACAATTAAAGTTTTGGGGTGAATTTTTAATTACAATATAAATTACAATTAGAAAGAGTACAAAATGCTAACATGTGAGTACGCTGAACAGTTAAAAATTTACTCGCACACATGAAAGCTCATCACTGATCGGAATTGAGCGACTTGAGTGATGAAGGACGCCAGGACGGAGGAGGAGGAGATGATGTTGGTGGTCGGGTGCGTCTCTTGGTGGAAGAGATGGAGAGAGAGGGGTTGGTCGTGGAATATTCGGGTGTGTGTAGAAAGGTTTTGGTGGGGTTTGTGTGTTAGAGCTTCCATGTTTTTCTCACTTTGTTTGTGTGTGTCCCCCTTTTTGTCCGACAGACCAACCTATTTACATTGCTAGGGTATTGATTTTTAGGGTTGCTCCTAAAGACAAGGAGATCTTCCTCTTTATTTATTTTTTTCATTTTCAAATCTTTCCCTATTATTTTTTCTCTCTTTAGATTTTTCTTTTCTTTCCTCTCATTCCAAATATATTTTTTTTCTATTATAAGGAGAAAACAAATTGATGAGCCTTATCTTGTACTATTTAAAATTGGACTTGAGCAACCCTGATGGGTATAGCTTAACTAATCAGATTTTAAATTTGTTTTCTAAAAATCACCAGTTTGAGTCTCACAGATTTCAGGGTAACTAGAGATTTACATGGTTATTAACTTTAAGACTTGTGAGATTAGTCGAGATATACGCAAACTAGTCCAGATATCCAAATTAATAATAAAAAAAAGGACTTGGACTACTAAACCAATTTTATAATTTTTTTGGGTCCTTATTAATTGTATTTTCAAGCCTTATTTTTCAATGAGGGTAAAAATTGGGTGAGAATAATAAGTTGTGAAGTGAGAATAACATCATAAAAAATGGTTTATGGTAAAATTGGCGAAAATGGAAAATGGAAATTGAATCACGAAGTAAGAAAGAGATTATTTTATTACACTCAAATGGATTTTATTCATTGAATAATTTCGCTGGAAGATCAATCAAATCTCAAGATTAATTATTCTGAGGAGTAATTCATCGACGAAGACATTCAGCAATGATATCGACATAAACAAGTGTCATTCGGCTTCTGGAAGAAGAAACAAAGCCCCATGGCTGCTGCTCCATACATGGCTTGACAACCCTTGCTACATTCGTCTGGTTTACAACCACCTCCATGCAGTACTTTCTCGCACTGGGCAGTCACCAACATTTGCTCATTCCCTACATGCATATTCAAAATAAAATAAAATAATTAGGAACATAATTCTTAAAATGCATAGATCTTACGTTAAGTTTGAGTGGAGAAAAATACAAAATATATAGTTGTAGCAAGAAGAAGATTTACCACAGTTGATAAGCAGAACCACAAGAAGGATGAGAGTGATCGAAAGGCTTTTCATATTGAAATATTCTACACGTAAAAAAAGTATATTAATTTGAAGAGGAGAGAAAAATAGGATCGAGGCCTTGGTGCAGGAGAGGATTAATTGGATGGGTGGTATTTATAGCTAAATTTGTATCTGATTTCAAAGTTTGAGATTCGATTGCTTACCAAATCCTCTTAAATATTTGCATTAACGATAATATTTTCTTATTTGGCCGTAATCCATACAAATTCTCTTTTAATGACAAGAATATAATTCTTATCTCTACAATTTTGCATGGCTTTTCCTTGTTTAGCCCTCACTTGTTCATGCCATAGTTTTGAAACCCGGCCTGGCCGACCCGGGTCTGTGGCCGGGCCGGGTCTAAGCAAAAAATAGGCTGGGAATTGGTCCGGTGAGACCCGATCGACCCGGATAAACCTGGCTAAAACTTAGCCTTATTATATATATATATATATATATATATATATATATATATATATATATATTCACGACCGAAACAACGTCGTTTTGGTCTTTTACAGTTAAAAGGCCAAAACGAGAAGAATTCTCAATTGAAAGAAACGAACGCAGTGCAGAAGACCTAATTAATTTCAAACCTAATTCAAGAAATCTTCAAACCCATTTTAGTCACGAAGAAGAGCAGAGGAGCAGAAGACTCTTGAATCCTTGATCGTTGTTTCAAATCTGAGAATTATAAAGTTAGATGAGCTGTTGTTACTTGTTTCTTTCTTCTTTCGCTCTCTCTTTTATATAACAGTGGCATATCCTCTGTTTGAAATTGAAACATCTTTAATCGCTATTTGTTTTGAACTTGCAGGCTTGTAGCTCTTTACTATAACAGTGGCATCGATTCTTCTCTATTCTCCCACCCACAGGTATGTATCTCACGTTTTCTGTTCTTTTCTTTTTCGCGACTTCAAATAGTCAAAGACTTGAACTTTGCTGTGAATATTGCTCAAACATCGGTGCATTCTTCTATTTTACTGTCACGGGAAAAATGTGATGAGAAAGCTCTTGACTTGCTATTCTATTTTACTGTGAATTTTGTTTCATTGTTTGTTCGTTCTGCTTTTGGTTCTACAAATTAGTTAATTTTACTTCTGCTGAAGTGATTGAATTTTATTTCCTTGTTCGTTTGTTTTGCTTTTGCTTTTGCTTTTGCTTTTGCTTCTACAAATTAGTTAATTTTGCTTTTGTTGGAGTTACTGTGAAACCTAGATTTTATTTAAGCTAATTGTGCTTAGTTTTTATGGATTGATCTGTTTGCCATCCAGTGTTTAATATCATTTAACCTTCAAGAATCAGGATTATTTACTGACATTTTAGTTGATTTTAGTTGACTATTAATTTAACCTTCAGGAATCAAGAATCAGGAATCAGGATCATATTAATTGACTAATAATTTAACCTTCAGGCTCATTAGGATCATATTAGGCTATCCAATGTTTGATTTTTCCGCAAATACTTTCCCTTTGTCTAGTATCCTTGCAAGGTTCCATTAGGAAACAAAATTTTCTCAAGATAAGAAAAGAATCTCAAAAAACAAAAAAATACTGAAGTCATTTATTCATTATATAATAAAAGTATATGATTTGGCTTGAAATTATATTTCCTCTTATAAATTATGTTAGGTCCTTAAAATATCTTCACATGATGGTAGTACTCCAAATAGTGTGATCCTTCAATGGCCCAATCATCTCAACCTTTAATTTCCTTGTCAAGTGGTAGTAGCTTAACTGGTCAGATTCTGAATTTGCTTCCCACAGATCACCGGTTTGAGTCCCACAGATTTCAGGGTCACTGGAGATTTACATGGTTATTAACTTCAGGTCCCGTGAGATTAGTCGAAATCCAAGGAAGTTAGTTCAAACACCCACGTTAATAAAAAAAAATTAGACTTGAGCTACTAAACCAATCTTATAATTTTTTTGGGTCCTTATTAATTGTATATTGTAAAAAAAGCATTTATATCTATCTTAAAGGAAAACGGGAATTGAATCACATAGTGAGAAAGAGATTATCTTATTTATTACACTCAAATGGATTTTATTCATTGAATAATTTCGCTGGAAGATCAATCAAATCTCAAGATTAATTATTCTGAGGAGTAATTCAGAGACGAAAACATTCAGCAATGATATCGACATAAACAAGTGTCATTCGGCTTCTGGAAGAAGAAACAAAGCCCCATGGCTGCTGCTCCATACATGGCTTGACAGCCCTTGCTACATTCGTCTGGTTTACAACCACCTCCATGGAGTACTTTCTCGCACTGGGCAGTCACCAACATTTGCTCATTCTCTACATATTCAAAATAAATAAAAAAATTAAAAACTTAATTCTTAAAATGCATATATAGATGTTACGTTAAGTTTGAGTGGAGAAAAATACAAAATATATAGTTGCAGCAAGAAGAAGATTTACCACAGTTGATAAGCAGAACCACAAGAAGGATGAGAGTGATCGAAAGGCTTTTCATATTGAAATATTCTACACGTAGAAAAAGTATATTAATTTGAAGAGGAGAGAAAAATAGGATCGAGGCCTTGGTGCAGGAGAGGATTAATTGGATGGGTGGTATTTATAGCTAAATTTGTATCTGATTTCAAAGTTTGAGATTCGATTGCTTACCAAATCCTCTTAAATATTTGCATTAACGATAATATTTTCTTATTTGGCCGTAATCCATACAAATTCTCTTTTAATGACAAGAACATAATTCTTATCTCTCTACAATTTTGCGTTGCTTTTCCTTGTTTAGCCCTCACTTGTTCATGCCATAGTTTTGAAACCCGACCTGGCCGACCCGGGTCTAAGCAAAAAACAGGCTGGGAATTGGCCCGATGAGACCCAGTCGACCTGGGACCTGGCTGAGACCAGATCTTATTTTTTATATATATATTCATGACCGAAACGACGTTGTTTTGGCCTTTTACAGTTAAAAAGCCAAAACGAGAAGAATTCTCAATTGAAAGAAACGAACGCAGTGCAGAAGACCTAATTAATTTCAAACCTAATTCAAGAAATCTTCAAACCCATTTTAGTCACGAAGAAGAGCAGAGGAGCAGAAGACTCTTGAATCCTTGATCGTTGTTTCAAATCTGAGAATAAGGTTAGATGAGCTATTGTTACTTGTTTCTTTCTTCTTTCGCTCTCTCTTTCTATAACAATGGCATATCCTCTGTTTGAAATTGAAACATCTTTCATCGCTAGTTATTTTAAACTTGCAGGGTTGCAGCTCTTGACTATAACAGCGGCATCGATTCTTCTCTATTCTCACACCCATAGATATGTATCTCACTTTCTCTGTTCTTTTCTTTTCTGCGACTTTAAATGGTCAAAGACTTGAACTTTGCTGTGAATATTGCTCAGACGTCGGTGCATTCTTCTATTTTACTCTCGCGGAAAAAATGTGATGAGAAAGCTCTTGAATTGCTATTCTATTTTACTATGAATTTTGTTTTACTGTTTGTTTGTTCTGCTTTTGCTTCCGCTTCTGCAAATTAGTTAATTTTGCTTCTGCTGGAATGATTGAATTTTATTTCCCTATTCGTTTGTTCTGCTTTTGCTTTTGCTTCTGCAAATTAGTTAATTTTGCTTTTGTTGGAGTTACTGTGAAACCTAGATTTTTATTTAAGCTAGTTGAGCTTAGTTTTTATGGATTGATCTGTTTGCCATCTAGTGTTTAATATCATTCAACCTTCAGGAATTAGGATCATTTACTAACATTTTAGTTGATTTTAGTTGACTATTAATTTAACCTTCAGGAATCAGGAATCAGGATCATATTAATTGACTAATAATTTAACCTTCAAGCTTAATTTAACCTTCAGGCTCATCAGGATCATATTAGGTCATCCAATGTTTGATTTTTTTCGCAAATACTTTCCCTCTGTCTAGTATCCTTGCAAGGTTCCATTAGGAAACAAAATTTTCTCAAGATAAGAAAAGAATCTCAAAAAAAAATTACTTAAGTCATTTATTCATTATATAATAAAAGTATATGATTTGGCTTGAAATTATATTCCCTCTTATAAATTATGTTAGGTCCTTAAAATATCTTCACATGATGGTAGTACTCCAAGTAGTGTGATCCTTCAATGGCCCAATCATCTCAACCTTCAATTTCCATGTCAAGTGGTAGTAGCTTAACTGGTCAGATTCTGAATTTGTTTTCTACAAATCATCAGTTTGAGTCCCACAAATTTCAGGGTCATTGAAGATTTACATGGCTATTAACTTCAGGACCCATGGGACTAGTCGAGGTGCACGCAAATTAGTCCAGACACCTATATTATTAATAATAAAAAAAAGACTTGGGCTACTAAACCAATCTTATAATTTTTTTGGGTCCTTATTAATTGTGTTTTCAAGCCTTATTCTTCAATGAGGGTAACAATTGGGCGAGAATAGTAAGTTATGAAGTGAGAATAACATCATAAAATTACCAAGACTTTTTACTTTATAGAAGGAGAATTGTATATTGTAAAAAAGCATTTATATCTATCTTAAAGGAAAACGGGAATTGAATCACATAGTGAGAAAGAGATTATCTTATTTATTACACTCAAATGGATTTTATTCATTGAATAATTTCGCTGGAAGATCAATCAAATCTCAAGATTAATTATTCTGAGGAGTAATTCATCGACGAAGACATTCAGCAATGATATCGACATAAACAAGTGTCATTCGGCTTCTGGAAGAAGAAACAAAGCCCCATGGCTGCTGCTCCATACATGGCTTGACAGCCCTTGCTACATTCGTCTGGTTTACAACCACCTCCATGGAGTACTTTCTCGCACTGGGCAGTCACCAACATTTGCTCATTCCCTACATATTCAAAATAAATAAAAAAAATTAAAAACTTAATTCTTAAAATGCATATATAGATGTTACGTTAAGTTTGAGTGGAGAAAAATACAAAATATATAGTTGCAGCAAGAAGAAGATTTACCACAGTTGATAAGCAGAACCACAAGAAGGATGAGAGTGATCGAAAGGCTTTTCATATTCAAATATTCTACACGTAGAAAAAGTATATTAATTTGAAGAGGAGAGAAAAATAGGATCGAGGCCTTGGTGCAGGAGAGGATTAATTGGATGGGTGGTATTTATAGCTAAATTTGTATCTGATTTCAAAGTTTGAGATTCGATTGCTTACCAAATCCTCTTAAATATTTGCATTAACGATAATATTTTCTTATTTGGCCTTAATCCATACAAATTCTCTTTTAATGACAAGAACATAATTCTTATCTCTCTACAATTTTGCGTTGCTTTTCCTTGTTTAGCCCTCACTTGTTCATGCATGCTACACTTTTTGTAGCTTCTCCTTGTTCATATTTTTTCCCTTCAATATCAATTTATTTAAAGCAATTCCTCTCTTAAGGAGAAGAACATAACTCTCATGGAATGAAATTGATATTGAAGGAAGAAAATTTCATGTTCATGAACGTATCAATTTATTTCTTTCAGCACTTGTCTCACTTACTAAAACTGAATACTATTGTTATATTCCTACCTGAAATTAATAACAAAAAAAAAAAAATCATATCTCCACAAATTGGAGTAAAGCGCAAACAATGGAAATCGTACCTACTAAACTCGAATTCACCTGGCCTAATTAAAGTAGGAGTATGAGTATTGTTTTTTATAAAATATTTTTTTATTTAAAAAAAAAACATACCCATATTCATTTCATTATTTTCTTTCAAAAAAAAAAACTTAAAATTAACGTGATCGGATTTGGCTAGATCAATTAGATTTTACTTTGTTCATATTTTTTTTTATTTCAACTGAAAATATTATTGTTTATGCAAATATTTAAGAGAATTTGGTAAGCAATCAATCTCAAATTATATATATAATTCTCCTACTTTAATGTTAACTGTTTTGGAATTTTTTTTTTTTTTTGTTAACACTTCACAACTTGTCATTATTCAGTATCAGTCTTAATTACATGTTAATTTTAATTTTATGTAAATTCCTTTTTATATCCCTTTCAAAGTAACAGTAAGAAAGATGAAAAAATAAAAGAAAACCTATATTTTAATGAATTTATTTTATGTTCAATTGGTTCAAATTTTATAATTTACAATATATATTTTTAAATAATATATTTTGGAGGATCTGACTTACCAAATAAGAATCGTCCTTCAATATATTTTGTTCAATTAGTTCTATTTTACTCTGATATCATATCAAAGAATCATCTTCTAAAAAATTTAAATTATTAGGTACGGTTCTAAAATCTTATTTTTATTATTTTCTAACACACAATTCTTAAATAAAAAATTTTTATACTTAAAATTTACACAGACTTACAACACCTTGTGTTATTAATTAATTTTAATTAGAAGAGAAAATGAGAATAATAAAATTCAAACGTGTAACTACTTGGTATTTGATACAAATAAAAGATTTCTTGAAGTAACGTGTTCTTGATTAATTTTAAAGACACCATTACAGAGAGTCCTGTATGTGATAATTGTTCTATACAATCCTTGTGTCTAAAAGAATCAAGAAAATAAATGCTGAAAATACAAAGAAGGAAGGAACTGCATATATCACGGGAGGAACAAATGCCTGCTGATTGTGCATGACTACTGTTTTACATGTTGATTTATTGCTATGTTAACAGTATCTATAATTACCATATATTTTTATTTCCTAATACATAAATCATTACTTCATAAAATAATATTTATGGTAGATGTTCCATAAATGTTTTTGTATATAAAATTCATTGATTAACTTATTATTCATAAAATGTGCAACATCTACCAATTTAACTTAAGTTTATAAAATAAAATATGAGAATTGTATTTTGAAAACTAAAGTAATCAAAATTTAGACATTATCTATTATTTTTCTCTTATTTTTTTTAAGAATAGAGAAGATTAAATTTGAAATTTATTATTTTAAAGAGTGGTGTTATTCCCACTTCAGGACTTGTATTATCACTCCATTCTATGTGATAATTAATATGAACATAACTAGGTAGCATTTGATAAAAGGTGGCTAAAATTAATATAACAAGATATATTATTAAAAAGCTTATTTATTTAAAATAAAAATATCATACTATTCTATATTTAAATACTAAATAAAAAAATTAAAATGTTTTGCAGGGACCAGGGACCCGGATCCCTACTTGCCTCCTCCTGGTTCCGCCCGACCTTATCAACTATATGTCTTAATATCTCTATAATTTCAATGTCTAAAATAATTAATTTTTTTTAATAATAATAATATGAAATAGGAATAAAAGAAGGAAATATTAATGAAAATAAAACCTGAAATTTATTTTATTTTAATTTGGTTCATATTTTGTACTTTAAAATATTTTTTCTTAAATAATATATAATTTAATTATTATATATTTTAATTCTTAATAAATACATTTTATTTTATTACTATACATTTTAATTTCATCATGAAACAAACATTATAATATTAGTAATAATATTTGGCCCCATAAAAATTTAAGATCATTATTCATTAAGTAACTTATTCATAAAATTGTAATATTGACCTATTCAATGTTAAGTTTGTAAAAAAAAAAACAATTATGTGACTTGTTTTTTTAGAAACTAAAGTCATAAGTATTTAGTCTCAAATTTATTTTTGTATATTATTTTTTTACTTTCAAGATTTTAATAAAATAAAGAAACACAATAATGTTATTTTATTATCTGCACTAAATTGGAGTAAAAATAATAAAACTTAAAGCAGGAATCCACTCTTATTTCAAGGCCTCATTTAGAGGCCCACATACAGAAGACATTTGATATTGTATTCCCAATCAAATCAGATGGGTATTTTGCATTGCTTTATCCTTCCGGTACGATTCTGACAAAAACTCTAAAAGCAGCGGAACAAACCTCGTAGAAAACACTATAGTCACAAACTGATTTTACTATTTATTATTACAGAGTAATAATTAGGGTGTTTTTCGAAGAAAAAACAAGAAGGCTATGGTAGAGGTATTTTGATTTTTTTTTTTTTTTGGTAACTCATTAATCATTAATGATTTGTTAGGGGATTTATGTAGTTTTTTCATTTTTATGGAATAACAAAATGACTTTAGTACCCTTTAGATCAAATATTTTCAATCTTTTAGGTGAGGGTATTTAGGTCTTTTTAGTTTTTAAAATACAATGAAAAAGACAAATTTGGCATTTAAACAAAAAAAAACATTGATCCAGGGGCTTTTTAGTCTTTTTCATATGGTTTTTTCGTTAATTTCATAGGCATCTAGTGTTGTTTGTTTTTTTTAATTAATTAATTAATTTTAAAATTAAAAAAATTATTGGCGGGTGCTATACATGCATCAACTTATGGGAGGTGCCCACACTATTTGGATGATTAGTGTGGTGTTCTCAATGGCCAAACCTGTTTTTGATGTGTTATTGGATGCGTCATTGCATTCTCTTGCTCTTGGTGCGATGCATGTCGGTAGAGGTGCAGTGGTTTATTATTAGCAAGCCTTTTGTTTCTTCTTCCTGTCTCTTCTCCTCCAAAATATACTGCTTAGTCCTCTTTATTTTTGGTATTTTAATTTTTATATTTTATTATCATTATTTTCAATCCTTATTCCAATTTCAAATATATTTTTTGACCTTTTATATAATCATTTTTCAATTTAGTCCTTCAATTCTATTTTTTCATGTTTTATTTTTTTTCAATTCAACCCTTAATCTTTTCATTTTTATTTATTTTCTTGACCGTTATGTAAAATTTTTAATATTAGTTTTTAATTTCATCATTTAATCCAAGTTTATAGTGTATTGTTTTTTTCAAATTGATTCTCATTCTTTTGATTTTTTTCTCCTTTTGTTAAACTTATTTTTTTTACATTTAATCCTATAATCAATAATTTCGAGTTGCCCTCTAATTTATTTTTTATTTTTATTTTCACCCTCATTCTTTTAATTGTAATTTTTTAATCACAAATCCTTTTGTTAATTGATTTTTGTTTTCTAATTTTATCCTTCAATATTTGATTTGCTGGAGATTGAGCCTCATATTTTTTTTCATATATGGTGCTTCTAGTCTAATTACCCGAGTCATAAATTTAAAAAATTAATACGGGTCAACATCCTTTTTTTGTGCTTATTTTCTTTTCTTTTTTTAATTGTTCGACAATGTTTCTTTGTTTTTAAGAAAAATTAGCTATATGGTTTTCTTCAATTTATTTTTTATCGATTTGTTTGGATCTCATGACCTAGGCAACATGTTTTGTGAGTTAACCCGAGTTGGCTCGCTCCTTATTACTCAAATTACATGTTTATCAAGCTACCCATGTTGACTAGAGCTGATTGTTTTTATCCAATATCCTGCTTTCAAAGGTTTTTTTTCTCAAGTTATCATGGTGATTTTTTTCCATTTATTTAAATAAATAATTCACAATCTATCTAATTAAATGCTTACATAAATTTTTTTATTTACATTTAGAATTTTTATGTTAAAAACATATTGAAAAAATTTGCATGTCCAATTTATTTTAATTTGTTGAAAAATAAAAATATGACCGTGATAGAGGGAGAGTCAAATAACTAATTATTTTCTTGCAGCAATTCTTGTTGCCTCTATATATTTCCAGCACATACATAGCATACTATTCTTTCCCTATAGCCACCAAAACTTGTTGCTTAAAACAATTCTAGGACTGATTTAAAAAAGTTAGTGTAGGAAATTCACTAGAATTGCATTTAATCTATGGATGTAACAGCTACATTCTCTGCTGTCTTGTTTCTGATGCTATTTTCCTGTGCAGGTAAAGCTCAAGTTACTTCATCTGTACTCGGTGCTTCTGCTTATTGATATTCTTGCTTTTTTTTTTATGTTGCGACTGCAGGTGCATATGATCCTCTCGATCCAACTGGAAATGTAACGATGAAATGGGATATTATGTTTTGGACAACTGATGGCTATATTGTAAGTGCTAGATCAATAGCACAAATTATGACTAAATTTATCATACCATACGCGTATTCTATTAAAGCAAATGATTCAAATATGACATGCTGAAATTGAGCTGTGATGATGGTTCTGCTGCAAAAAACTTCCCAGGCAATTGTAATATTGAACAATTTCCAAACGTTTCGGCACTTCATGAAACCAGGATGGACCATTGGCCCTACAAAGCTGGTGCCTTCCAACAGGTTTCTTACTCCTGATGGTCCGCGAAGAACAAAGGCCCTGAGTAAGTCCTTTTTTCCTTCCTGAATCCACCTATACTCTTATTCACTGTACAATTTAAGTCTCTTAAAATGCAAGCAGCCGGCTCCTCACCACTATCCTTGTTTTTATACAGTGACTTGGAATGTGACCTGCACTTACTCACAGTTCATGGCAAGAAGAAACCTAAATTGTTGGGTCTCTCTCAACTTTCTACAATCAGATACTCATTCCCTGCCCAACTTGTGCTTGCGGTTGCCAAAACAGTGACACTTGTGGCAAGTAATGCAGCAATTCCATTACCTCCGATCGACTTCAATGAATCCCAGATCAGTGATTTTTACTAGAGAAACCAAGTCATGTAATGAATTACGATGATGCAGTAGCGATTCCAGAATTCTTCAATTGCAGGTAGCAAACACAACTCGGAAAGATAATAGCTCTTTGCCACAGTGCACGAACCATATGTGCCAGGTTCGAGTGCACTTGGCATGTGAAGGTGAATTAGAAGGAGTACTGGAGTATGAAGATCGCAATAAGAAGTTTCAACTACTGGAAGAACTACTCGACTTGGACCCTCGCTGTGCAGCATCCGAATCTCAGCAATGTAACACAAGTTTTTAGCTTTGAGTACAAACCTCTCATTGCCTATGACTCAATAAGTGAGTATCAGGAAATCTTACATTTCTAAAAGGATGAGATTGCATCAGAAACAGAACTTGATATAAAATTCCTTTTATGTCATGTGCAGATGACACATGGATGTTCTATGGCTTGAAGTACCACAATGATGTATTAATGTAATCAGCCATTGTCTTTGCCATTATTGGCTTCCAATATCACCCTCAGATTAGGCAGATTGCCACGTCTTGTAGTGAACCTTGAGAGTCTACGTAAGGAAACCAGTGCAAAAAAGGAAATTTAAGAAAGCCATTATTAGAATAAACGAGTAGCGAGGAATTAAGGTGGTCGAGCTAGCACTAGGCAACCAAGGGATAGGCATCCGGAGGAGGCATGACACAACTATCGCCATTGAAATAGATTCTCTGAGGGAAGGCCCAGCCCTTCTTGGAAGTAAAAGTTGCCTTGTCTTTTCGGAAAAGCAACTCTAAATGAACTTTACCATAACGACCAGCTTGCATCAGCACGTCGTTGTAGTGCTTGATTCCCCACAGCATGGCAGTATCATCTGTGGTGTCCGAAAAGTTTCAATATGATGAGAATCAACCCCTTTTCTTTCATTCCAGTGATAAAAAAGATGCAATAACAAATAAATGAAGCGTGTAAGATTAACCACAGGGAGATAGGCGACTTACTAGTAGTTGAAAGAGAAGTTAATGCTTTGTATTTAGAGCCGACAACCTGCGTAAAATTGTCGAAATTGGGGTGCTGAACAACTAAGTTCCAATGTGTATAGTTCATATGATAATTCAAATTTGTAATTGTGATCGTAACTCTCCAGTAATGCTTGTAGTTGAGCTTAAGATGCCATTGAATTTTGACTGGGCACATATGGCTCGTGCATTGGACAAGAGGCGTGATGATGTTCTTTTGGCCTGGACCTGGAACATGAGGTGATTTTGGACTGCAAACAGGATATTGTAAAGTGATAGTAAATTTAATATATCTCGAAGAAACTAAAACTAGCATATTCCTGGGAGAGAACTTACTCTACACAGCCCCTTGAAACTGTGTTGTTTCTTCGGCAGCCACAAGAACATGTCGGGCAGGGTGCTATTGTCTTGTTGTTGAAAGATGAGAGGGAGACACAGCAAGTAGGGGCCTTGTGAGCCAGGAATGGTGAGTATGTGCATGTAATATTCCAGGTCACTGCAATACAAAATTTTCAGAAGTTATTCCAACATTACCTTGGACGCAGTTTTAAAATCAGTTAAGCAGGCAGACATTGGTTCTCGTGAATTTTCCAATTTACTCTTTAAACTAAAATTCATTGAATCGCATAAATTTTAGAGATCCAACATCTCTTCAGTACTATTGTTCTTACTCAAAGCTTGTGTGACTCTCCTTTTATCTGCAGATAAAAATCTAGTAGGTCTAACAATTTTTGCAGGGCCACATGTATAACCAGGTCCTGGTGTATTCAGAGTGATGTTCTTAGGTATCTTGACTGTTTTGTTGGTAGTTCCAGCTGAACCCACACTGAGCTGGAATGAGCTTGCTGCATTAGAAGGATCTTGCATCCGTGAACTGATTACTCCCCCTTTGCAGCAATTTGCAATCTGTTGGTTGTAAGGAGTTCCTGGCAATAAATCTACAACAGTTGGACTCTTCTGACAGGAAAATGGAATTTCCCCTTGGAATCTTGAACAATCTCCTTGCTCTGTTGTTAAACCTCCTACCATGTTCCATATTACCTCGTGCTCTGCCCATGTCCATCCTAATGACCAACCTGGTGCTTCGATGTGGCGATACTGCTGGTAGTTGTAGATTGTGACGACAGCCTTTCCATTAATGAAGATGTTAGAAAAACAAAGATATAGGATGCTCAAGAGAAACTACGAGTTCCATGGAGGCTAGCAAATGAACTACTACCTTTATAGTTCAGTAGTTAATGGTGGTGCCCTTGTGCACCCTTCTTTAAATAGATAAAATCCAGCAATGAAAAAAAAAGAAAGATATAAGAACCAATCTAATTGGGCTTGTCACAGAAGAAAGGGGAGGATTGTGAAAGATTGATGGCCATAAAATGTCTATTCTAAATGGGCTTGATTGAATGTACAAGAACAGTGATCGATACTCACTACATAGCCATCAGGAGTCCAGGCCATGACGTCCCATTTGATTGTGATATTCCCATTTGGATCAAGAGCATCATACGCTTCTACAAATTTTGATAAACAGCAACTTGTGTTAGAAGACGATGGCATCAAAAGTAGTGGTATGAAGGAATTAGGCATCATAAACTGATAAAGGAGAACGGCTAAGAGATCAAAAATCAAGCACAATGACTGACAATTGAAATGGGAAAGGGATTATATCTTATCTGATAGCTAACAGAAACTTTAAATCGTCAGGAAAAGAAAATCATATGTTGCGCCACTTATGGGAATACTAAAGATCAGTCCAATATTCGTTTTCTAGTAGTAGCTTCCTCCTAAAATGATATAAGATGAAAAAACCAAAAACAGAACTCGAATCCCAGTACGAATTTAACATTTTAGACTAAATTTGAAAAAAAGCTAGATAGTAAAAATGAAATAATTTTATGGGCAACAGAACTTTGAATGGACTGAAACCCCCGTTAACATAAAAACAATATAAAGAATAAAGAATCCAACATTAGAAAGGCTAAAGCCTGAACAAAAGGAAAGGAGAAAACTTTGCAAACCTGTTGAAGTGAAGCTTGTGCAACAAAGCACAATCAGAAGCAGAAGAGTTGATTTCGAGAGGAAACTCATTATGAGAGATACAAGTTCTTAGCTTAGTTCAGGAAAAACAGGGAGTTAACGTGACCATCAGAAAAAAGAGCAAAGACTAACTATTGTGTGGATGTAAAGAATTCAATTCCTAACATTTACTCCTGCAGTAATCTCTTGATATCTACCAACAAGCCACAACCACCAAAGAGGCGAAAGCTCGTCAGTGATTACTGTACTGGGTCGTTTATAATTCTAATCCAACTTGTTACATTAAAGAAATGATATTACAGTTGTTTATTACTAGGATGTTAGAAACTTTGCATAGGATTGTCTCGAATGTTGTGGGGTACTTTGTCTCGTAGTTAACTAGCACAACTTGTTCGCTTAGATGGCTTTTTGTAGAAATTTTGTAACCAAACAGGGACATATATGTTGTTCTCTTTCTCCACGTGAACAGCCACAGCCATTATAGTTTACGACGATTGCAGGGGTGGTCAGGACTTCTTTAATGGTAGCTTTTGAAAGGTTTATATATATATATATATATATATATATATATATATATATATATATATATATATAATTTTTTAAAAAGATATTTTTTATATAAATATATTTAAAAAAATTAATTTTTATGAAATATTATTTGGACCGAGTTTTCCAATAGCGCTTTCATCACTAAATTTATCTGATTTAATTGGATTAAGTAAGAATTTAATTCAGTTTTTCTTGGAACAGATAAAGGGATAGGTGAAGGATTCACCCAATCTACAACTGACCAAGGTTTTTTTAATTATTATATGCCTCTTAAAATAAGTTAATTAACTAAATTTTACTTACTAAATAATTTAAATTAATCTCTTTGATTTTTTTATTATATATAATAAGTATTTTTTTATTATTATGTTCCAATCTTTGTACAAATCAATCTCAGTTGTTAACTTTACTCTATAATTAAAGTTTAATCTATAATAATGTATATTTTAAAGAATCAATTCAGCTCAAAAATTTAAGTTATTAGATGAAGTTTTGAGATATAATTTATATTATTCTATAATACTCCATCAAGTAAAAATTTTTTGGACTTAAAACTTGCACATACTTATATTACCTTGTACTTGATTTTTATCAAATAAATAGAGATAGCGAGATTCAAATTCATGACCACTTGATTATTAAGATTTTGATATCATGTCAAATAACTAATTCAATCCAAAAGCTTTATATTTATCAAACTTTATTCAATTACTACAATATTCCTTATTTATTTATATATACTTTTAAGCCTCCAAGATATTCTTACCTTTTCCTATTTATTTTTCAAAACATCACACTCGTCTAGCTTGTTGCTTTGCCACAGGTTAAAAATCAATTTGTCCTTGCCATGGATAATTTATATTTATCAAACTAGACAATTCTAGGTGAATGGTGCGGGTTGTATGGTCTCAACAATTTCTAAACATAAAAAGTTATTTTTCATATTTTATGTATACAATTGTACTGATTTCCTATTTAGTGTATATAAGCCATAATATATTTTTATATTTTTAAATAACATATAGTATTAATCTTTAAATATAATATTTTAGAAAAATAAATTTATCGGCGGGATAAGTGAGATTTTTAACACATATTTATTAGAATATTGTGAATCTTGTGAGATTATATAAATAATATAAAAAGATATTTTATTAAAAATATTTAAAAATATGTCCTTTAGATTATCTAATGGATATCCAACAATTGAAAATGATCATTTACCTACGCAACTTAACCATACACAAGTGATGATTATGGTTGACTAGAAAGAATGCAAGTGTGTTCAAAACCCGATATAACCTGACCCGACTCCTTCTCTTCTCTACATGCTTTTTTTTAAGTCAGTGTAAAAAAAATAATAATAATAACATATCACCTTCAATTATTATTCTTAGTAAACAAATCTTCACCTCAAAAAGTAAGTTATGTAAAATATTTATATTTATATTTTAATGCCATAATACTACAAAATTTCCAATTACTTGAAAATTTAAAATATGGTTTTTTTATAAAAAAAAACATTGAAAATCAGAAAACTCAAGACATAGTAACCTCAAGGATGAAATTAAAAAAAAACATTGAAAAATATTAAAACAATTCGGGTTAATTTAACAAACTTGCGATCTAGGTTAACCTCACAAAATAAAAAAGGGATAAAAAAAAGCAATTAAAAGAATGAGGATCAAAATTGAATAATAAATAAATAAATAAAATAAATAAATTTTGAGGGATAAAATTGAAAAAAAACTCACAAAATAAAAAAGGGATAAAAAAAGCAATTAAAAAATGAGGATCAAAATTGAATAAAAAATAAATAAAATAAATAAATAAATGTTGAGGGATAAAATTGAAAAAAAAACTCACAAAATAAAAAAGGGATAAAAAAAGCAATTAAAAGAATAAGGACCAAAATTGAATAAAAAATAAATAAAATAAATAAATAAATGTTGAGGGATAAAATTGAAAAAAAAATCAAGAAAATGATAAAAAAAAAGTAATAAAAAGAACGAGTATCATATTTGATCTAAAAATTAAATAAAACCAAGTGAAAATAGATAAAATTAAAGAAAAAATCTAAAAAAATTCAAAATAAATAAAGACCAATTAAAACAAAAAGGATCATAATTAATAAAAACTAAATTTTGTTAACTCAACTCAGATTTTAAGAAGATAAAAAAAAAGGAGAAAAAAACAACATCATCATAGAATCGCTACGAATTTCACTACATGTCACCCCATCAGTTACGTTATCATTGGAAGCTTCAGGCGACACGTCGGTTGGACTCTTTGACCACCAAAAAATAGTGCACACACTGCCCAAAGAAAGCGGGCGACATCCACTCACTTACGTGCACATCACATGACAACCATAAAACACCCCTTGAAAGTTGAAACCTTTTTTATTTTATTTTTTGTACTTAAAAGGTAATAAAGTAATTAATGATGCAAAATCCCTCTTAACCTTTAATTCTTTGTTTCTTTTTTAAGGGCATTTTTTTAAGGAACTCTCCGACAGCATAATTAATGTCAATTAATTTTATAATTAACATATAATTCTTCAAGCATTTTACCACCATAAAATTGCCATTTGATAATATCATTGTAATGTAGTGATCTACTCTACAGGACAACGAGTCTAGCCCTACAATAATAAACTAATGAAGTTTATTTTATTTTATTTTATTTTTAATTTTTAATTTAATATAATTCATTAAGAAATTATAGAATACACAACTGTTAATCTATATCTTCCTTCTTTTTTATTCCATTTTTTAGTGTTTTCCTTTTACCTCGTAATTGATTGTTTACACATACTTGTACAGTTTGAAGATTCATCTTACTTCGTGAACTGAAACCTTTTCAAATCCATTAACGAAGATTGCAACCTTATTGTCAGTTGAACATGTTCGTTTGATGATAAAAGGCAAATATTTTCGAAGTTCCGGCTAAAAAACCTCTTCATAGGGCTGAAGACTAGCCCGAAAAGCCTGCAGTTCAGGCTCAGAATTCGACTTCAATGATCGATGCTGGCTAGGTCCTGGATAAGTAAAAATAGACTGAAGTCTAACTCAGGCTAGTTTAGGTTCATATAGCCTGTCACAGACGAAAGGGGAGGATTGTGAAAGATTGATGGCCATAAAATGTCTTCTCTACAGAACGGATGCTTTTGATATAATTTCCATGTTCATGATTGAATTCTCATTTAAATTTAGACTCCTTTTTATGGTTTAAAGTTTCATAGCATATAGTCAAAATGCCAGTGAATTCGTCCACCGAATACCAACAATACATAGGCACAAGCCATTCTGCATTGAAATAATTAATAACAAAAATAATTCAACTAATGATCTTAAATTTACTTTTTAATAGTTATGAATTTGAGTTTCTTCAGGGTTATTGAAGACTTATATAGTTATTAATTTCAGGACTCGTGAGATTAGTCGGCTTACACGTAAATTAGTTTAAAAAACCATATTAATTTTAAAAAAAAATTAATAACAAAACATCTTGAACTGATTGAAATGCTGGATAGCCATTGTATTATTGGCTTCCAATACACCCTCAGATTAGGCAGATTGCCACGTCTTGTAGTGAACCTTGAGAGTCCATGTAAGTAAACCAGTGCAAAAAAGGAAATTTAAGAAAGCCATTATTAGAGTAAACGAGGAGCGAGGAATTAAGGTAGTCGAACTAGCACTAGGCAACCAGGGGATAGGCATCCGGAGGAGGCAAGACACAACTATCGCCATTGAAATAGATTCTCTGAGGGAAGGCCCAGCCCTTCTTGGAAGTAAAAGTTGCCTTGTCTTTTCGGAAAAGCAACTCTAAATGAACTTTACCATAACGACCAGCTTGCATCAGCACGTCGTTGTAGTGCTTGATTCCCCACAGCATGGCAGTATCATCTGTGGTGTCCGAAAAGTTTCAATATGATGAGAATCAACCCGTTTTCTTTCATTCCGGTGATGAAAAAGATGCAATAATAAATAATGAAGCGTGTAAGATTAACCACAGGGAGATAGGCGACTTACTAGTAGTTGAAAGAGAAGTTAATGCTTCGTATTTAGAGCCGAAAACCTGCGTCAAATTGTCGAAATTGGGGTGCTGAACAATTAAGTTCCATTGTGTATAGTTCATATGATAATTCAAATTTGTAATTCTGATCGTAACTCTCCAGTAATGCTTGTAGTTGAGCTTAAGATGCCATTGAATTTTGATTGGGCACATATGGCTCGTGCATTGGACAAGAGGCGTGATGATGTTCTTGTGGCCTGGACCTGGAACATGAGGTGATTTTGGACTGCAAACAGGATATTGTAAAGTGATAGTAAATTTAGTATATCTCGAAGAAACTAAAACTAGCATATTCCTGGGAGGGAACTTACTCTACACAACCCCTTGAAACAGTATTGTTTTTTCTGCGGCCACAAGAAGATGCCGGGCAGGGAGCTATTGCCTTGTTGAAAGATGAGAGAGAGACACAGCAAGTAGGAGCCTTGTGAGTCAGGAAATGTGAGTATGTGCATGTAATATTCCAGGTCACTGCAATACAAAATTTTCAGAAGTTATTCCAACATTACCACGGAAGCTGGTTTAAAATCAGTTAGGGAGGCAGGCAGGCAGGCATTGGTTTTGTGATTTTTTCCAATTTGCTCTTCAAACTAAAATTCATTGAATCGCATATATTTTAGAGATCAAACATATTTTTTGAAGACGATTGTGGGTTCAAGGAATATTTTGTATATAAGAAAAAAAAAATGCATGTAGGCAATTCTACTCTCTTCAGTACTATTGTTCTTACTCAAAGCTTGTGTGATTCTCCTTTTATCTGCAGATAAAAATTTAGAAGGTCTAACAATTTTTGCAGGATCACATGTATAACCAGGTCCTGGTGTATTCAGAGTGATGTTCTTAGGTATCCTGACTGTTTTGTTGGTATTTCCAGCTGAACCCACACTGAGCTGGAATGAGCTTGCTGCATTAGCTGGATCTTGCACCATCGAACTGATTAATCCCCCTTTGCAGCAATTTGCAATCTTTTGGTTGTGAGGAGTTCTCGGCGATAAATCTACAACTGTTGGACTCTTCTTACAGCAACGTGGAATGTTGCCTTTGAATCTTGAACAATTTCCTTGCTCTGTTGTTTGGCCTCCAAAAATGCTCCATATTACCTCATTATTTGCCCATGTCCATCCTAGTAACCAACCCGGTGCTTCGATGTGGCGATACTGCTGGTAGTTGTAGATTGTGACGACAGCCTATCCATTCATGAAGATGTTAGCAAACCAAAGATATAAGATGCTCATGAGAAACTACGAGTTCAATGGATGCTAGCAAATGAAACTACTGCAACGAAAAGATAACCAAAATTATTATTGATTCGTGGCTTTGGAAAACTTGAAATGCCCTAAAACTTGTAAACAACCATTGAAGCTACCAGGCTCAAGAAACTCTCAAGATCGACCTCAAGTAAAATGGTCATTAAAAATACACATGGTGGAGGACTGATTATATTAATCAATAGCATCATAACCTCCCAAAAAACACCTTGTCCAAGACAGAGTTGAAAGACCCTTCTGCAGCTGGATATTTTACATAATCTAGCAAAAATACCAAATTTAGAGTGCATCCATTGCGTGCTATTCTAATTGGGATTCGATTGAATATATATGTACAGTGATCGATACTTACTACATAGCCATCAGGAGTCCAGTTCACAACGTCCCATTTGATTGTAATATTCCCATTTGGATCAAGAGCATCATAGGCTTCTGAAAATTTGATAAACAGCTTCTTGTGTTACGAGACAATCGCAGCAAAAGTAGTTATGTGAAGGAATTAGGCACGTCATAAACTGATAGGGAGAACGGCTGAGAGCTTAAAACATGTAGTAGCCAACAATTAAAATGACATTGTGATCATATCTTATCTTTAATCTATCAGAAACTTTAAACCATCAGAAAAGAAGAAAATAAAAGGTGGAAGGAAAATAATATCATATGTTGCGCCACCTAAAGGAATACAAAAGAGTCCGATATTCCCCTTTTAGTTGTATTTCCATAATGAATAATCATACTGAAGTGAAGAAACCAAAAACAGAATTCGAATCCATGGTAGAAATTAAGATTTTAGATCGTAAAATTGGAAAGGCTCACTGGTGCAGTGAAAGCCCGTTAGCTGTATGTTCATAGTTAATAATCATGCTAGGAAGAAGTCCCAAATAGAATACTCGAATTCATGGTAAAAGCTTTGTAGAGTAGGCTGAGGACTACAATGAAAACCCATTAGCATCAACACAATCATACTTTCAAGGCAACAAAATCTGTGAATAGACTGAAGTCTAAAACCCCATTGGCATAAAAACAACAAATGTAATAACTAAAGACTCCATCATTGGAAAGACTAAAGCCTTAACATAAGAAAAGGAGAAGATCTTGCACACCTGTTGAAGTGAAGCTGGTGCAGCAAAGCACAAGCAGAAGCAGAACAGTTGACTTTGAGAGGAAACTCATTATGGGAGAAACAAGTACTTTGCTTTGTTCAAGACACAATAAAGAGAGTGGTCTTTAAGCCCCTTATTAACAGTTCAGCAACACGTTTTAGTGAAGTAAACGCAATTAATTGCCATTGATTTCGGTGATTAAAAAACATAATTTTGATACTTTACTGATTCAGATTGATTTTACGTAGTTGAAGCCTTTACAATTCTACTTGACTGATTATAAAAATGGGATGCATGACAATTGTTTATTACTATGATGTTAGAAAATTACTAGAGTACTTCAGTTTTGGGTACGTTGACTTCAATTTGCGGGGTGCAGAGTCATGCTATTGGTTTCAGTCTGTTGTTTAGGCGTGCTTCTGCAGAAATTTTTAGTAGCTGACAGGTAACTGTTGTTCACCCACACTAGTTTCATTCTATTTCATTATCTTTCAGTGGTGTTTGTGTCGTTGAACATTGAATAAAATATATGGTGCCCGCATAAAATTTTATACTTGCAAAAAATTTGTCATAAAATATATGGCGCAATACCATATTCTTACAGCTCGAAACTCGAAAAAATACATCAGAACATGCAGAAGAAAGAAGAAAAAAAAGGGTGAGATGTAGTTTATTTAGACCGGGCTTAAATAACATGGGGGCCATTGTTTGGGCCTCGACCAAAACAGCATTAAGGGAACGAAGGTTGCCGTTTAGGCTTTACAAGCCCAAGCAGCAACAAATTACTTTTTAAAAAAACTTTGTGTACCATCAAAAGGTATGATTGGCTTTGAATATTTGTCTAAGTTCAGGATTCCCTCTGTTAGTTTAAGTTATTAGATGTGGCATGTGCCACAGGATAGAACCATCACAAAAAATTATGGTATAATGTCACAAGTTTCTTTTAAAGAATAAAAAAAATTATAACTCGGGTTATAAAACTAGTTATATTAAATAAGTCAGTTTTATTTTAATTAAATGATAAAAAAAAGATAACGATAATAAATATATCAAATAAAGAAAATTTGGAGACAATAACCTAGGAAAAAACATTTTTCAAAAAGAAAAAAAAGATGCAACTCAATTCTTAGCTGAACAAATACGAAATGATGAAATGAGATTAAAAAAAAAGGCGTAAAAAATCTGGCATGAGTCAACTCAAGCTAGCATAACAAACCTGTAATCCAATTAATTAAAGTTGAGCTAACATGGGTGAATCCGCCAAACCGTCGACCTAGGTCAAGAGACACCACGCCTAATTTTTTTTTTTTTTATAAAAAAACAATATCAAATAGTGAAATTAAAAAATAAAATAAAGAAAAAATATTTCAACTGGTGCTAGCTTTTTAAACCTGTGACCCAGGTCACTAGATTAGAAGCGCCCCATATGGATAAACAACAAAGCCCAATTCCGAACCAACTAAATATTAAAAGATGAAATTAGAAGAACAAAAAATTCAATCACACAAAAGGACTAGAAGGAAAAAAAAAGCTATTAAAGGAATGATGATTAAAACTGAAACACAAATAGATCAAAGGACACCTATACGTTTTTTATATTGAGTGTTGCACATGTGCGACGTCACAACGATCATCTTCGTAAATCGAGATTGTCAAAATGATGTGGGTGGAAATGACAAGAAGTTCTTGTCTTTTATCAGTAGAAAAAAGAGAATTAGAGTCATTACCTAATATTTTAGTCACTAAAATTCCTAATTGGTCTAAGAATATGGGTAAGGGGACTAATTGCGTAAATAGAAGGTATTAACACTCCAAATACGCCTTACCTAAGATAAGTTACATTGTTGATTTGTCTGATGTAAACTAATGTAATGTTGTGTTTTCTAACCATTTGTCTATCTAAGGTTATGTCAAACAAGTTGGTTTTATTTTTCAAACTTGTTGTAAATTCATGTAATATTTTTTTTAAACATGCCAAAGTATTTTAGTTTTTTTTAAAGAAATGTGCTTAAAAAACTTTAGGATTTTTAGTCATATGCAATAATTTTTTTTTATTTTTTAGGCAAAAACCTATTTTTCTTTGTAATAAAATTATTAAAATAGACCTAAATGGTGTTTGCTAAACACACGTTCAAAAAAAAAAAACCTTTAACAAAAACATGGCAAACCAAACAGGGTCTTAACTCTTTTGCCCAATTTTTACCCGACCAGGTTGACCCTAAAATTTTAGTTTAACCATAAACCAAACAAAAAATTATGGTTTGACCCAAAACAAACAAAAAACAAAGTCAAATACAAAAAAACAGATTAAGCATAAAAACACACAAAACAACTCAAAAATTCTTGAAGAAAATGGATAGAAAAAACACACGAAGAACATTGAAATACAACTCAGCAATGTGGGTTCCAAATTAGACCAAATATAATCAAAACAAAGGCACATACATGTTAAAAATCATATAAGGATTAATAATCTAACATCCATTTACTTCGATTATCACTTAAATGTCATGATTTTATCAAAATACGTTTCGGTTTGAAACTAAAATTCTAAGATTAAATTCCATAAAAAACTTGTTATTAATCTAAATGAACCCTAGATTATTTACCGATCAAGCTACATTCTAGTTTAGTTTATTTTGTTCTTGTTCTTGTTATTGCTATGTAATGTTATCATAGTTTTAAAACTTGGCCTGACCCGGGTTTAAGAAAAAACCAGCAAGGAATTGGACCCAACAAAACTCGTTTGACCCGGTCAACCTGAGTAAACGCAGATGAAACCCGAGTGTTTATATATATATATATAAGTAAAACGTCATTGTTTCAGCCTTTTACTATCAAACCATTTGCAACATGAAGACATAAAACCTAAACTCTTCAATTTGCAAAGCCATATCAATGGCTAAAAAGAGCAGAGAAATTTAAGCCACACATAAAAGACTTAAAGGTAAGTCATACCAAGTTTTGTAAATAAAGTAAGTAAAAAGATCAATCAGTCATTGCCTATTTGCCTTTGCTTCCTCTTCAAATCTTAAAATATTCTCGACATGCAATGGGGTGAGAGATGCATGCCGAGTGGTGGTGGCAGATGTCGTGGGTTGGTGGATGAATGCATTGGCGGTGCAGGGAGAGTTTGTTGAGCAGTTGTTTGGAGGGTGGTCAGATCTTGTGATGATGATGGCGATTCGATTTTTATTAGTGCGGACATGGGTGCGAGTGTGGATTAAGGGCTTTCATGGTGAAAATTGACGCACGTTGGCAAAGGAAGGATTTTGAGGGCGAAGAGTAGGGAAGATTAGAGAGAAAATGGAATAGTGGGTTGTGTTTATCGTGAAGGTGGCAAATTAGAGAGATTAAAGAAGTGGTGCATGTTAGCCAAGTATGGATCTTGGGGATGAAGGATAAGAGAGAAAGAAAATTGGTGTTTTTTTAGTGGTGTGGTTTTGTGGATTATGGTCTTCGGTTTGACTGAGGAGGTAGGTGCGGGGGATAAGAGGTGGTGTTTACCAATAGTGGGTAGCTTTTGGAGTTTTATCGGAGAGATAATAACAACTTTTTTTTTTAAAGAATCTGATTCCCGGATTTTAAATACTAAGCCACACGCAAAAGACTTAAAGCCAGTGGAATTCTTTTTTTTTTTTTGACCCAGGCCAACCCATCTGACTCATGACTCGATCATTATACCGGGTCAAGTTTTAAAACTATGCATGTTATAAAATAACCATATCAATCTTGAACCAAATGTCCTTTTCCATTTACATAAAGCCGTTTGGAAGTGTGGTTGTGGTTGTTTTTTAAAGTGTCTTTTTACTCGGAAAAGCATAAAAAATATTTTTTTTATTTTTTAAAAATTATTTTTGATATCAACACATCAAAATGATAAAAAATACTAAAAAAAAATATTAATTTGAAAAAAAATTTAAATTTTTTTTAAAATATTTTTAAAATACAAAAACAAATAAAATCAGAATAAAATACGCGGCCTCGCTTTTTGTACAAGCTAGTAAATTTTTGTTCAAGCCCATGGGATTTCGAGGTTTTAACTTTTTGGCATTACTTGGATGAGAAACTCTATATTTCCCATGGATATTATTAAAACTTATTAATTCCATGTAATTTTCATTTTTTATAGTTAATACTTTGTGAATGATCTTTAAACGAAAAAAAATAAAAAATAAAAGAAATATCACTTCATTTTCAAAGTAAATAATACATATAAAGCTGATTTTATAATAAAAGACTACTTATGGAAAGTAAAAATCACTTTAGGACAATTTTTTTTAATTTAAAAAACTCGGTAAATTAAAAAATAAAAAATAAAAGCTTTCATTATACCTTTGTTTATACATATAAATGTTTTCAATATATTAAATGATAAAAGAGGTAAATCCATATGCTAAATGCTGGGCCTGCATAGGTCCGCCCCAGGATGAAACCTTTAACCACATGATTTGACCTTCTTCTAATTTTCGGGTCAATCATAAAGCCGCGTCGGCTTAATTGAAAATAAAAAAATAAAAAAAAAACAAGACCATTCTTTGTTTGCGCTCCAAGTGTTTTTTTTTTTTTAAATAAGAAAATAAGCGCAATATAATAAAATAAAAAAGAGTATAAATAAAAAAAAGAAAAGTCCACTGTTCTTTCTTTATTTTCTTTTTCTTTCAATTTTTCTTTTATGTAGCAGCAGTTCTTTAGCTTTTACCAATTCAATTCAAGAATTGAATTATCTTTTGCTATAACTTTGAATAATAAACACAATAATGCGTTCTTGATTTCCTTTCCCTTCCCATTTTTTTGTATTTAATTTTGTAGAGTTATATTCTGAAAGCTCCTCAGATTCAACCAAATCAAATCAAATGGCAGCATCATCGCTTGGACAGACCACCGAGATCAACTGGGACAAGTAATTCCCTTCTCTTTTCTTCTTTACTCATTTATATTATCATGGATTTATCATATTGTCTTTTTATCTTGTTTTTTGAACTGGAAAATGAAGATCCTTGTACGCTTGGTTTTTATGATTATTTCTTGGAAAAGTATAAATTTTGACTTGGGTAACAGTAATTACATGAAAATGGCTTGATGGGTTTCTTAATTTATTTGTTTTTGTTGTTGTTTTAAATATATTGTAAATGGATACTTTGGAATAGACAGACCCACATGAGTTTTTTGCTTCATTCGCTTATGGCTCCAATATATATTCATGTTTTTGCATCAGTACTGTATTTATAATGGATGATTTAAGGAATCCAAGAAACCAGCTTGATAAGCGTGGTTTCTGTTTGTATTTTTGAAACGAATTGTAAGGTCACTTGAATGTCTTTCCTTTCCTTTTTCTTTAATTGGGTTTAGGAGCGTTTGTGATTATAATGAATATTTTCATGATGGGAAATACAAGACTTGAGAAGGTTGTTGTTGTTGTTTTTTTTTTTTTTTTACATTATATCTCATTTGAATCCTAAATTTGCATCGTCATTGGCTTATTTTCGCTACCTGTTATCTTGCAGGCTCGATAAGACTAAGTTTTATGTTGTAGGAGCCGGTATATTTACTGGAGTGACAGTGGCACTGTATCCCATGTCTGTTATAAAAACTAGACTTCAGGTTGCTACGAAGGATACTGTTGAGAAAAGTGCATCTTCTGTTATTAGAGGGATACTGAAAACAGATGGGATTCCTGGTCTCTATAGAGGATTTGGTACTGTCGTCACTGGTGCAATTCCTACCAGAATTATCTTTCTTACTGCATTAGAGACCACGAAAGCAGCTGCTTTTAAGATGGTTGAGCCATTTAAATTCTCTGAACCTTCACAAGCAGCCTTAGCAAATGGCATTGCTGGCATGTCAGCATCGCTTTGTTCTCAAGCTGTCTTTGTTCCCATTGATGTGGTATGTGATTCTTGTTCTTTTTAGTATTTATCCCATTGTAAGAACGAAAAAAAAAAGAAGCATCCAAGTGACTTTTATTTATCTAGTCATTGAGGTTTGAATTTTACGTAGTCGCCAAGGTTTGAATTTTATGTTATGTAGGAGACGACTTAAAATTTTAAACTAGGATGCAATTCAAATGTGTTATGTGTCTGATTAAAACCCATTAAGTGAAGTGTTTGTCATATTATCAGATGAACTCTGGTGCACAAAATTTATGAGTACTTATTAATAGGTTTTGCATTTAACATCTGCAACATGCTTAACCCATCCTCTACTTTCTTTTCTTTTTCCCAGAGAAAAAAAAGGTAACAAAAATGCTGAATTTCTTTGTAGTGGTTCTGTTCAGATTAGCCAAAAGTTGATGGTACAAGGATATTCTGGCCATGAGAAGTATAATGGGGGTCTGGATGTTGCACGCAAGATTATAAGGACTGATGGCATCAGAGGATTTTACAGGGGGTTTGGTCTATCAGTCATGACTTATTCACCATCTAGTGCTGTATGGTGGGCGAGTTATGGTTCAAGCCAACGCGTCATCTGGAGGTGAGACATGCGATGACATTGCTTATTTTTCCATTTATTTCAACATTTATAAAGAGCTCAATCAATTTAATCTCCTGGGTGAAATAGTTATTGAACATTTTTCTGTCCTTTATTCGAGAGATAATGATGTGCCTTTAGATTTTTTGTTTGGGAAATTAGGATATGGATTGAACTGAAGTCATTATTCCTTATAACATATTTGAGTTGTCACAATCATCAATGGCCTCCAACTACCCTGAGGAGGGTTTCTCAGCTGCAGTGAAAAGTCTCAAATAGTTATGATTAGCTGACTTTAAATGAGACATAGGCATACTGATAATGGTTATAGATAGACAGGAAGCATTGTAAGGTTAGGAATGGAGTTGATTGTATAATGGTTGCTCAGTATTGGGTTTGGAGCACACCAAATGGCTATGCTGCATGCATGCAAGTATGAAAGTAAGAACAGACTGTTTCAGGGTTCTAAAGGTTGAATGGCTGTAATCAAATCATGTTTATGAACTTGTGCATTGTCAACTTTTTCCAAAGAAATTGCATGATCTAATTTCCCAGTGATATATTTATCTGATTCTTTTGGGCAGGCTTTTAGGCCAGGGTACTGATCGCGAGGGAGCTGCTCCTAGTGAGTCAACTATAATGCTAGTTCAGGCAACTGGAGGAATTATCGCGGGAGCTACAGCTTCCTGCATCACAACCCCTTTGGATACAATTAAGACTCGCTTACAGGTATTCTACCTACTCGAAGCTGAACCTTTGTCTTGTTTTAAGGATACACACAACCTGTAAACCAGTGCCTATTTAACCTTCCTAGAAGAATAACCAAAGCATCACAGTGAGTTTTAGCTTCAAATACTCGACCAAACATAAAGACATGGAGCTTTAGTTTCCAGCTGGATGGTTTGGCAGTTGGCTATGCAATTTCATGTTTAATATTTTCTCCATGGCTTGCTGAATTGAATATTTATCTGCAGTCTTTTCTCATCTCCATGGCCCTCATTTTTTTCATATTTCCTTGTACTTTTAGTGCATCCACTTGCAAATATATATATATATATATATATATATATATATTTTTTTTTTTTTGTAATAGATGAGAATTTTTATTTGTTACCAGTTCCACTTGTGCTATGGGATCCATTTTTCTTTATAACCCTTTTCTACTTTTGGGAAGTTTACATCCTTGCTTTAATTTTAACTTGGTAGAAAATATCATCGAGAAAAAAAATATTGCTCATATAATTGCTCCTCAAATAAATGCTAAAGTCTTTTTTCTGAAAATGTATTGTGGAAAAAAGAAAATTTGGAGGCCATTCCTTTGTGCAATGATAAAGTTTTGAGCTTGGGCTTATAACCACAAGGTTGCCTCTGAATTCTCCATCCTCTGAACTAAATGAGGATTTCTTCTTCTTCTTCTTCTTCTTTCTAAATATATTTCAATTCAGCTCACTTAGTTGGTTTTAATTTTAACTTTTTTTCCAGTTCTGCTTTCTGTATTGGGTTTATGTTTCTTCAGAATCCTTGCCTATTTTTGGGAACTTACTCCCTTGTTTTACTTTAACTTGATGGAAAAACATCATTAAAAAAAGAAATATTGCTCATATAAATGCTCCTGAAATAAATGCTAAATTATTTTTTGAAAAATTCAAGTGAAAAAAGTAAATTTGGAGGCCATTGCTTGGTGCAATGATGTTTTGGGCTTAGGCTTACAACTACAAGGTTTTTTTTTTCTTCTGAATTTTCCATCCTGCAATCTGAATTTAATGGAGATTTTCCTGCAATCCAACCTTAAAAGAAGCTTGTATCTTGTATGTTTGTAGTTCATTTTTTTTAATATGGTTTCTCCTAACTTTGTGGTTTTTATTCTTTAGGTGATGAGTCTTGAAAGAAGAAGCTCTGCAAGACAAGTTGTTAAAAGCTTGATTAAGGATGATGGTTGGACAGGCTTCTACAGAGGGTTGGGTCCTAGATTTTTCAGCATGTCAGCGTGGGGAACCACAATGATATTAGCTTATGAATATTTGAGTATGGGTTCCTTCTCTTTTACCAATATTTGTTTTTTAGACAATGAGATTACTAATTTGAGAATCTTAACATTGCTACTTTCTGATTTTGGGGCTTCAAAGAACAATGTGGTTTGCAAGTCCCTGACTGCATTTCATAATCTACCTCTTATTTTCCTCCTTGTCCGATTTAATTCCTTTTGGAACCCCCTAAACCTTGTATCTGCACTCTTCCCCCTGTTAATTGCATTTTGGAATCCATTTGATTTGACATAATTTGAACTGGAAGAATGAATTGGGTTTACCTTCATTTGTTCTGTTTTAATGTGACTGAGAGCCTTGTTTTTTTAAATGTATTGTCACTCATTTAGATACTGACTAAGTAGAGTTTGCAGTCAGATTAACATACAGTATTCATTCATTCCATTAATCCTTAATGGACTGAATGAATAAAATGATTTTTATTGTATGTTCTTTGCCTGTGGTCCTCGACTACTTGGATGCTGAACTGGAGCATTGGAGGTTCCCACATTGCTCCATTGTTGGTATATTTGAGCAACTCTGAAACATGAAGCTGGTCAATAGGTGTCTATAAGTTGTACAGAGATTTTACAATCGAAACTATTCAAGTAAAATTTTGGTGCAATCAGTGTTCTATATACATGAACCAATTTGGGGCTTCACTGTACTACCTCAGATACTGTCAAAATATGCTTCTTGCAATTTGGAAGCTTAGATCAGCGGTTAACATGTCTGGTGTTGGTGCTTCATGAAATGATGTTACCTTTTCTCTTTCTGAACATTATTTCCAGGTTGGAAATTCATGTAATTAGTTCAAATCCTAGAAGATGAATGGTGGCTTAGAATGCTGTGAAAAAATCATTCCCTTGTTCATTTTTTAAATTAGAAAAGACAACTTTTTGCTTGAACTTTTAGAATATAAAAAATCATACTCTTATATCTAGACACCATCTATGATCTTTAAATCTGAAGACATATCATCTGGTTTAATGAAAGTGCTATTAACATACCAAACTTTATTAGATTGTTGTTGTGCACTTAGGAAGAAATAAAGTACCTGTCCTCCTTTATTGTTTTCAATAGCATAATCAGCTTCATAGTTTTCTACGTTGTCTTTTTACTAGCAGTACCTTTGTGAATGTTTGGGATTTCTGTCTTTTGCATCTATACCAGCACTCTTTTACTTAGTGTCCACCTCTTTTTCAAATTCATAAGTTGGAGGAAAGAATGTAAAAATATAACCTTTTGTTTTCTGGTTTTTTGCTGGGACTTTTATTTAAAATTTGACAACTGTTTTATATATAAACATATCGATTTTTTGGTTTCCTAATCGACGAGGAATTCCACTCACAAGTAATATCTGTACATTTTTTCTCATGTTTGCTTAAGGCTAGGAAAATGAAACAAAAATCATGTTATGCTGTATAAAAAGGTAATGTAAGTGACTGGTTTCACCATCACCGGTAAAGTGTCTGTAATGACTGGAATGGCCTTTGGGCTACATAATGCTTAGATCAGTTAAAATCATGAATGTAATGACTGGTTATGAATGAAGTTTTTGTAATTGTTTTTTTTTAAATAAATTCTTTGATGTCCAAAGTACACTTATTATGGGCTTGAGGAAGTATTAATTTATATAGTTAACATCTGGCCTTCCTCATGTTTTTGCTTATTTATTGAAGTCACAGAGTTCTTTGTTCATCTATGGTGACACCTGTGTAGTTTAAAGTAAGGGAATATCAGAGTACACAGTTATTATAGCATAATTTTGAGATACTTTTTTAGGGATTGAGATTTTTATTGGCTGAGAGCTATAAGGTACTTGGATGGTCAGCCAACAATTTACTGATATTTGACCGAGGCCTCTCCTGTTTTTGAAACTTCAATGGTAATGACCATAGTTCATTTTTCAAGGCTTTGATTATATAAATTTTTCCAGCTAGTCTTATATAGGACCTACTATCTACTATCAGACCACATGTCAGCTTGACTATGTTTGTTCTTGCTGGTATTATTATTTTGCTTGTTGATTGCATTTGTTTTTCTATGCAAGATGTTTTTCAAGCAATTGCTATCTATTTGTATGTCTGCAATATGCTAAGTTTGAGAATTCCTTTCTTTTCTCCATTCAGAGCGGTTGTGTGCAAAGGATGAATAGATGTGAACCTGCTATTGATCAATGGTAGAGATTTGGTTCTGAAGGTGGCTTGATCAAGTTATCTTTGGAGTTGGCATTTTTACACATGCAGAAGAAACTTTTCTTGTATTCCCAACCCTGATACAATATTGTTGGTCTAGTCTTTGGCATTACCGCCACTGAGGAGCGAACCTCCTATTGAATCTGGATTAGTTACAGAATTTTAAAGACCTTTTAATCCGCCTGAGATTCTAAGCACCGATTCTTTTACTCTCCCTAGGAACGCAAGGTTAGGTAAATGAGTCAGTTAGATGCCCCACTGGTATATCCATTTTTCATCTTGCATAGCTAGTGTATTCTTGTAGCAAAATATTTTATCCGTTGCAATTATATTGTGATTTTTCCATTTTGAACTCGAGAAATTTTAGTGTAGTATCTGGAAGAACACAGAGTTACGTGCTTTGGCAGAAACAGTTGTATACCTGAATGAAATCTCTTTTCAATAATAAGGTTTGATTACTCTTTGGAACTCATTTCCAATACATGGTTCTCTAGTTACACAAGTTGCAGGTTGTTCAAAATGGTGGTTATTTTGGTTTTGGTGATTTAAGCACTCATTACTGCAATATCAGCAATGAGAAAAAGCAACTACTGAAAATTGCTCTTAATGGTGAAGGCATTATACATCAGGCTTCCTCGGAGTGAAGGCTAGCCAAAGATGCTTTTGTTTACTGAAGGTGTTATTTGCAGCAGTTCGCATGCCGTGCATCTGCTTGCATAATTGTTACAGTGCTTCCAGCTTGGATAATTAGATGGTGATGTTGGATTCTGTTGCAGCAAAACAGTTCTTGTGCTAGGATTCTGTTGCTGAAAAACAGTTCTTGTGCTGGGATTATGATGAATCGCGGTGTGATTTTTGTTCTTGATGTCAGAAGGTAATGCATATCATCCATATTGATATATTCGTCTTTTTTCAGGGAGCAATGAACATAAGTGGATAATGAGATTTGGGATTCATGCTTGGAAATGTTCTCACGTTTTGGGTTCGACAGATTGAAACAATCTGCACATTTCTTCTTTCTCTTGTTTCATTGAAGTGAAACAAATTAAATTGGTGTGTTTGAAAATGTGGTTGTAGTTTAAAGTATTTTTCGTTTAGAAATATATGAAAATAATATATGTTTTTTTTATTTTTTTTAAAATTATTTTTTACATTAATATATTAAAACGATCTAAAAATATAAAAAAATAATAATTTTAAGCATGTTTTTTTTTTTTTAAATTTGGTGGAACACGGTTCGAATCGTGTTTCCAAATAAGGCCTAAGTATAAAACTAAAAAGTAGGGGTGATTATTTTCGGTTTGGTTCGGTTTTTATAAAAAAAAAGTAACCAAACTGAATTTTTTTTTATTTTTAAAAAGACCGAAACCGAACCGAAACCGGTCGAAACCAGTTCAAACCGACCGGTTTCGGTTTGGTTTGGTTTTTTAGGACAAAAACTGGTTCAAACTGGTTTGGCTTGGTTTTCTCGGTTTTGGCTCGGTTTTTTCCGGTTTTGGCTAGGTTTTTCCGGTTTGGCTCGGTTTTTTTCGGTTTGGGCCCGGTTCGGTTTGGTTTTTTTGGTTTTAGGCTTATAAAATCGAAACCGAACCGAACCGGCCGGTTTTTTCAAAATTTTAATCGTTTTTTTTCATGGTTCGGTTTTTTCGGTTATTGTTTTCCAGTTTTCTCGGTTTTTTTTGCTCACCCCTGCTAAAAAGTATGAGTTTTTCATACTATTCATTCTATCGTACATTATTGTGATTGGACTGCAAAAATTTTTGTTTTTCAATTTGGTTCTTAAATTTCTTTTTTGGCAATTTAGTCTTAATTAAAAAATAATTGATTTTGATTTCTCATGAAAGAGTGATTGAAAGAAGAGGGATCTAAATAAAAAAGGCACCAAATATGGTGGCGTGCCTTAAGTTTTGAAAATGATGCACTTTGATCCTTGAATTTTTAAAAAATAAAGATTATATAATTTTGATACCTCAATATTTTTCAATTTAATTTTGGTACGAAAGTTTATTCTTGTTATTTTTTATTTTGTTCATATTAGGTGTTTTTTTTATTTTTAAAGTTCGTGAAAAAGCAAATATGATCTTCGGTTGAATTTTGGTTTCAGGTTCATTTATATTTTTTGGAGGGTTTTTTGGTTTTTTTTTGAGGTTATGAATAAGTTTATCATGGTTTTTAATGTTTTTTTTATAGGTGTTTTGGATTAAAATGAGTTTTTGGGTAAAAAAACTTGGGTCCTGATTTTCCGACCACCACAATGTTTGGAATCTGGGCAAGATCAGACGACGCGTTGTCTATCTAAACAGACGACGTGTTGTATGTATTAATAAATAAATAAATAGAGGTGGACAACATATCATCCGCTCAAGTGCAACAAAAAAAAAGAGCTCAGTCAGGCAAGCTCTAATGAAATGGGTCAGGCCCAACAACATTTGATCTTTTTTCCCCCTATTTTTTCAATTAATGCTTCTTTTTATATGTTTTTTTTATAAAATAAAAAATCATTTATATTTAGATTAATGCCTCTTTTTTTTTTTGTTTAGAGTCTCTTTTAAATGATGATTATCTTTTGGTTATGTTTTTTATTTTTAAAGAGGTTTTTCTAATTTATTTATCATTTGTTTTTTAATCTTTTGTATATATGAACTAGATTTTTGAAAATAAAAAATATTTATTTTCAAGTAATATTTCTAATATGTATAGCCTTGCATAATATTTTTTTTATTTTATTCAATTAATTTAATGTGTTTGTCTATTTCTATTATCGTTTGATTGAATAAAAAAATATTATAATAAACAACATTTAGCAAACATAATTGTGTAAATGCCCCGTCTTGCGAGATTAAATATCTTGATTTATATCTATCTCTTGATTTTTCAAATTTTATTTTTAGGTATCGTTAATGATTTTTTATTATCATATATAGTTCTCGGTTTACTTGATTACATGTATGCACAAACTTTTTGATCTACACTTAATTTTTTGAATTACAGAAATGCTTTGAAAAAACTTACATATACAATCTTTTTATAAAAAATAAAAATATTTGACTCGCGGTGGATCGTGGATCATATAACTAGTAGGTACTAAAATATTGAAGTGATAAAAAATAACATAAAACACAAATAAATTGCATAGACAAGTTATGAAGGATAGAGGCCCTCTATATATAGATAATGGAGTCAATTATTAAGTTTAGGGAGACATATAGTGGCCAAGTAAGTCTATACTGGATCCATATGCTTGCAAGTAATAATGGATTCTCATGAGTCCTAAAATCCAACATGAATAAGGTTGATGTGTGTTTTTTTTTTCCAGAGGATTTCTTTGGGTCTATTTTGAAGGATTTTTAGTTCATTTTATTTGTATCCATCATATTCTGTTATCAATTTAAAAATCCTGAAGTGATAGCTTAAGAATATATTTTGTATATAAGTTCCTCATTTTCCATTCCTAACCCAACAACACATCTTGAAACACTAATTAAACCGACTTAAACATTCAAATACAGAACTGACTTTTAATGAAATTTAACCCCTTTCGCAATATCTGACCCTAAGCAATGAATAGCTTCTACAAGGAGGATTTTTAGGGATTTTTTTTTTAATTTTTTTTCTATTTAGTGTGAGAAGTTAAATTTTATGTATAATATTTTTATTTTTCCTAGTTTATTCAGAATTTTTATAACTTTTATTTTTTATTTTTAGGTTTCTAGTTGTTTAGGTTAGTTTTTAAGTTTATTTAAAGAGTTGTAAACCTCTTAGTGAGGAAGACTACATGAACACAAAATATTAAGTAATAAAATTATAAATTAGGATTTTATGTGATAATTTTATTTGACTTCAACGATACCAGAGGTTATGTCTTTATAGCTTATTGTTTTTTTTTGTTTGTGTTTTTGTTTATTACTTGATATTAGAGTCTAATGATACCAATGGTTATATGCTTGCTATGTGGTAGAATAACCACGACTAGAAGAGGTAGTAGAATAAGACATGCTGGTGTAGGAGGGGATAAAAAGATTCCTTTTGAGAAAGACATATAAAAGATGGTGATAGAAGACATGTAAAGACAAATTACAAAATTGAAAAGATATGTTTAGATATTATAAGACATGCAAAAACAAATTGCAATATTAACCCATTAGTTAGTGGAGGTAAGGAGCCTAAGGTATTTTGAGAAGAGTGATCATGGATCTATGGTTAATTTTGAAAACTTGTTTGAAAGATGTAAGCAGAGAAAATAACTTTTTGATTAGGATGAATATGATTGATAGTTCTAGTTCCTTTGTGGACTAGAATCATATATTAAAATTTGATGAGGATGATGAAAATGATGGCAAAGTAAAATATTTAAATGCAAATTTTTTAATTAGTGATCTCCATGAGAAGATATCAAAATTAGATGTGGTTATGAAGCATACCGTGAAGGATGTGTGTTTAAGAAAAAATTTAGAATTAATGAGGTGAAAGCTGATGCTATTGCAATTCAGCTCATGCAAGACTTCCAAGTCGTTGGCAGTATCCAATTCGAATATTATAGACTTCGTCAAAGGTAGTTTACAAAGAAAGTACCCATAAGACATGATTATAATAAAAAGTCGTCGGCAGTATCCAATCGAATATTATAGACTTCGTCTAAGGTAGTTTACAAAGAAAGTACCCTTAAGACGTGATTATAATAAAAAGTCAGTATTTCCTGAAAAAAAGAAAAGAAAAACACTACAAAGCTGAGAAAGGCAGACAATATCGATTGTCAAAATCTGAAGGATACTCAAATGAGTTTCGGAAATATTGAGGAGGGTGTAGGAAAACCTGAAAATGTACGAGAGAACACAACCCCATCATGGGATGCTGTAATGTGATAGAATGGAATGAAAAACATATTGGAATGAGCAAGAACTATTACTTGATTTTTCTATTTTCTGGTTGTGTAATTATCAATCTGTAAGTGTTTGTTTGGAATACTAGGAATAGTAATCTAATGCATGAGAATAGCGTAGAGCAGCTCAAAATCTAATTAGAATACATCACGTTAAATTTGTGTTTAGTGGAGACTATGAATGATAAGTTGATAAATCCAATTTGGGTAATGCTCATAGGAGCTGGCAGGCATTGTATCTAAAGGTTTATCTGGGGCGCACTGTATGTGTTTGGAACACTGATTTTTCACAGCAAATTCGATTGAGGAAGATGAAGAAAGAATCAATAACCATGCCTTTGTTCTAGGAAGCTGGGGATTAGTTTTGCTCGGTGTCTATGTATGAACTATGAAGGGCTAAAATCGAGTGATAGACTAGAGGATGGTGCTTAGGATAGCCTCGTTTCTGTCTCCGTCTCTGTAGTCCCGACTCTCTTTTTGGCTGTTGTTTTAGCTGTCTTGATTTGTGGCATTTTGCCTTCTATACCTGAAGATTTGATTCATTTTTTTTTTGTGTCTGTTTTTTTGTTCTCCCTTTCCATGATAGCTTTTGTTGTCCTGTGGCCTACAAAGATTGGATTAATTCAATCGAAAATGAAAAAAAAAAAAACCCTTAATAGTTCAGAATCATGGAAACGAGTTTGGAATATCAATATTTATTAGCAATGCAAATTAGGACCATCTACACTGTTGGCATTTTTCTCAGCAGTTTGTTGAAGCTGCAATGCAAATTCAAGGCCCCAAACGACATCACCCATTTTAGGGCGTTCAATTCCTTGACCATGTAAGCAACTGTTAGCAATCTCTGCAAACTTATTTAAAGAGACAGGGGAAACCTCGCCCTTTAAATGTGGATCCACGATCTGATCAAGGGTTCCTCTTTGGTAACATTTTCGTGCCCAGTCAGCTAAGCTTGCTTGATCTTTCGGTAAACTTGGAATCACTGGTGGCCTTGCACATAGCACCTCAAACAAAACCACACCAAATGAATAAACATCAGATTTCTCTGTTAGGTGTTGCCTACGGTAGTACTCTGGATCCACATATCCAATGCTACCTCTAACTACAGTGCTAACATGGGTTTGGGATGTACTAGTGGGACCCAATCTGGACAGCCCAAAATCTGAAACCTTAGCCACCCAATTCTCATCTAACAATATGTTTGTTGACTTCACATCACGGTGAATGATTGTGTGCTTTGCTCCTGAATGAAGATAACGCAACCCTTTTGCAGCACCAATGCATATTTCTAGCCTTTGCTTCCATGGAAGAGGAGAGTTCTTTGTTTTTTATAGATGTTCTCTAAGGGTGCCTCTTGATATGTAATCGTATACAAGGATCATCTCGCCATGATCATCACAGTATCCAATCAGTGACACTAGATGGAGGTGGCGCAGATTGGATAACATCTCAATCTCTGTCCGGAACTCACGTGTCCCTTGCTTTGATGATGAATCTAGTCGTTTGATGGCTACTGTACCGTATTCAATGTATCCTTTATACACAGTACCAAATCCCCCTGAACCAATAATATTTTGATCATCAAAGTTTCTTGTTGCTTCTTTGATTTTGACAAATGTAAACCGTTGGCAAAGATTAGTAGGTAGTGATGAAGAGATTGTAGTCGTGGACCTAGATGTTTGTGATATTATAGTCCAGGAGGATTTTTCCTCACTCTTGCTAGGGTCCTTGACTCGCTTCTGCTTGAAAGCAAAGAAATAAAGAAAAAGAGAGCAAGCAAATACTGTACCTATGGAACCTCCAACGATGCCTATAACCATAATTATTGATGATCTTTTGCCCGTTCTTCTCTCTGGATGTTGTTCTGCTGGTGGAGGAGCCACTGTTGGATCAGGGTTGAATCCTGCAAGATTTCCGTCTGTTGTTTTCAGCTTGAATATTTCCAAGCCATTCAAGATTGCATCAGCATAAGTAGGTTTCAGTTCCATGTTAGGGTGTAGTTCGAGCCACAAGTCCTGCTTGCTCTGGCTCCCTGGAGGGACCAGCACAATGTAGTCTTTGTAAACTGGAATGCCGTTGCCACCGCTCATATGGATCACATCTGCATCATGCTCTGCTGTTTGATTGTTGATGAATATTAAAAATACCTGCTGATTTATATTTATGAACTCCTTTCGAGTCTCACAAAAGTGGAGTCTAAGGAGATAAAGGAAACCAGCATCAACTGGGAAGATCCACGTGAGATTGTAATTCATGTTAAGAAGTGGTTCAGGACCCATTGAACGCATAGTACTATATACCTTAACAGGTGCGGAGTAAGCTGGCGTTTTGGTTGTGTACTTTATCTTAACGCCTGGGAGATATGGAGTGTTTCCAGCTTGTCCAATGAGATACTCTGAATCTTGATTCCATGTTCTGTACATGCCAGTATCTCCTGTGCTGCCGATATCTTGCCCGCCAACATTCAGTCGATAAACTGTCTCAAGCGCAGTTGTGTTATCCAGAAAGGTGTGGACATCGGGGCTCACATAGGTCAGTGGATTATCATGACCACGAGCATAGAAGCTGTCTGGCATGGAAACAATTTCGATACCATTAATGAAGGAAAAAGATGCTGGAGACGGAATGAAGGTTAATTCAAGCTTCTGGTTGTCCCTCACGGTGATGATGAACTCTTTGGTGAAGTAGTCAACTGGAGGTATTCTAGCAGAGACTGTAAGAGAGGCACTAAAGTTGTTTAGTAGCTGGTAGTTATTGGCACTAATAGAAAAATAGGATGTGGATATATCAAGATTTGAGTAAGAAGCTGGATAAAAGTAGAGACGCACAAATTTTGGGCCAGGCAAGACTGGAAATGTGTAAGTGAATTTAGAGTGAAAAATACGGGCTGTCATGTATGGGACTTGGTTGACAGAGGGGTCTTGATTGGAGGCTTCAAACACAGATGAGGCTTCTGGGGGGTTAGAGGCAGCAAACTTAGACTGGGAATCACCATCCCAACTGCGACCATCTGGAGATGACAAATTAGAGGATGCACCACAGTTAAGGAGTATTAGATCAGTGGGGCTGTATGGTAGCGAGTAATCTTTAGTAGCAGTAACACAGAGGAAGAGATGGAGGGGAGGGAGAAGGTAGAGAGCGATGAAGATGGACATTAATATGCTATTTCTTTTGTGGAATAAATTGGAGTAAGAAAACATATCTATTAAATGCAAAGATTTTGATTTAAGGGAAGATGATCAATGGTGTTGCTGTCTCATACAGTAACATTCTTGCTCAGGTTGAGAATAATCCAATAATATATTTGAAGCCCTTCGGAGAAGAAAATTCGACGATATGGACGATATGGCTAATGGGACATATTGGTCGCTGTACTTGGTCAGCTTTGGATGGCTACTTCCCGTTGTGTGGTTCTGAGTTCCGCAATAAAGCTGCCATGAACAATCTAATTTCAACAAAGGAGCGACCTATTCCTTTTTGGTTCATGAGTGTGCCTTTTTGGGCTGAGCTTAAAACCAAAAATCTTCTCATCTGGTATAGTAATCGCTTACTACAAAACTTGGTGGTAATGAGAAATCTTTCTTCCCACTAATCGAAGAACAATGGATTTACCTCTCGACATACTTGGTGCCGAATAAAATCAATAGCACCAGTGAAGAAGAGGCAAGCTGTCCTCTCTTCCCTGGAGATGGCAATTTGTTCTCTCTCATCCTGTTAAGCTTGATTTCCATACATGAGGGGAAACTGAATGGAGTTCTCGGTGGATGAAAAATAATTGGAATAATAAATGAAATGAGATTGAGTTTCATTGTTGAAAACATCATGCTGAAATCACTTCAATCCTAAGGAAAATCCAAGTCCTCTACAATGAACAGATCTAGCAGACGTTCTTATCTTGTACAAACAGGACACCTTAAGCAAACCTGTGAACATTCCACGATCTTTTTTTCAACTTCATAGCTTGCAATAGATTAATGAGGAAGCTTAACCATTAATTAGTGCTCGATAAAGACAATCACTAGACATCGTATCGACAAAGCAATTGCTTGCTATTTTCTTCAATTATAAATCATCATAAAGTACATACAAATTTTATTGTTATACTCATCGGAAACATGAGTACAAAGAAAGAAGAAAGGTTCAGACAGTCACCCTAAACGTAGAGCAAACTGATCCATCCATCTTGGTGTGGACCTCACATAGACGCACTGGTTCACCTTGCGCTTTATGGGTGGTATTCAAATCGAAACCCACACAGACAGATAAAGAACTGACCCTCTTCCTCGATCAACTACCACGTTTGCACCGATTGTAGCAAGTGCAAGGCCGAGAGTTACCATTGATCGGTTTTGCACAGTTGCCATTATTTGTGCATTGCAAATTGGTTGTCGTTCCAAACTCCTATAGTTAATATAGTTACCCTGAGAGGCCAGTAGTCTCTGATGCACTTCATGTTAGGAAATTGCCATTATTGGGCAACCTACCCTAAGGAGTAGGGTTACCATTTGTCAATGGTAGTTGCACCCACCATTGACAAATGTATCAACCCATGTGCAGCCATTGTTGAAGAGATGTCTTGGATGCCTATAAAAGAGGCATGATTTTGTGAGAGCAAATGAGAGGGTTGTAGAAAACAAGAGAGAGATACGTGAGGAGAGAAAGAGGGAGTAGCTGCCAAGGGCAGCAGCCCTGCTGCCTTGTACAGCAGTGTGTGAGAGCAATGGTAGTTGAGTTTGAGTGAAGTGAGCCTCCTCCTCCATGTGTGTTGTAACCCTTTCTCTATCTATCTCTAATAATATTGACTCTCCCGTGGATGTAGGCGGTTTTGCCGAACCACGTAAATATATTGTGTCAGTGTGCTTTACCCTCCTTTGAGCAACTATCAGTACATCACAGGTCCGCGCATGGGGGAGCCGGATTCCCCAACAATTGGTATCAGAGCACATGGTTTAAAGGGGTGTTTGATTTTGCTCAAAAATGAAAGTTGTCAAAATTGTGTTTTGACCATACCACTGTGTAGAGGAGGAAGAGACGAAGCCACTGTTGAAAACTGCGTCGAAATCGGACGTCAGAAACCTCCGCACGCGCTGTCACGCGCCGGAGAGGAGACTGCCCACACCCACAGACGCGCGCCACGCGTCACACGCGTCTTCTTCACCCAGATGAGCTGACCCGACCCGACTACTAGACGACCCGACCCACGTGCCAGACCCTGATAAGGATGACGTCATCATGACCTAATCATGACGCCAGTATACACGGTCAGCAGGCACGTCAGCGTCCAGGCAACATGCCATGTCATCATACAGTCAGCAACACGTCAATGTCTAGTCATCAGACACGTCATCACTGTGGGTCCCACCTGCCACGTCACCAGCCGGCGTCGAGCCGAGTTGAGCCAAGCCGAGTTGGAGCCGAGCCGCGAGCCGAGGGATAAGATTATGTGCAGCAGAGTCTACGTGCAACCGGATCTGAGATTGAATCTGGGCCGTTCATCAGGCCAGAATTGTTTTGATCAAATCTTAGCCGTCTGAAATGCAATTTGGATGATTTCAGACTTGTTTTCAGCTAATTTGATCGTTCCGGATGCAATGGTACAGTCCGATCGTTGAGATTTGAGACCAAAAAAAGGCGGTGGTGAATTAACAAAAGAGATTGCCCGATCAAGAGGCATCTGAAGGTCATAATGGTGGTCGATGGAGATGAAGAAAAAGAAGGTGCACATGTTTACCCAATTACATGTGTTGAACTACTAAGTGGGGAGATTTGAATTGCCTTGAGGGAAGGCAAAATTGGGACACTCTGGACACCCGATCATATGGATAATTTGAGGTGAAGAGTGAAAACTGATGAAGACCAATCTTGACGAATCTAAGCACTGGTAGTCTCGCCAGATATTGAGAAATCATGTATTAAACCAGTATATTCCAGATCACTTGTAAAGAAAAGCCGGGACAAAGCTAGTAAATGGTTGTATATACGGAAAGACAGTACGATGGATAGATATGGCCTGAGAAGTTCTGTCTAGGAGATTGGGTTTTAAGCGGGACCAGTGTGACCCCTCCAATCTTTCCTGGGAACTTGCTTAGTGGAAGGATTATCCATACGGTACTATTTTTGTATATATAGCAGTTTGTAATGAAACGGTTGAAGACTAGCAAGACGACGACACAAGGGAATAGTTGGGTTCCGTATGATCAAGGATCTGATGAAGTGGTGATTTCTCTAAAGAAGTTAGATTCGGTGACTGTGATTTCTCGATGGGAGAATTGATGAAGACTCTGATAATGGAAGAGGAATACAGCAAGGGGATAAAGATTGGCACCCTATTTTGACTTGGACAGGTGTTATGATAGGATGAGCTGCTGTCAAACATAAGCAAGAAATAGGGAGAAATCTGGAGAACAGAAATTGCACGAGGGCACACAGAGATTGTGCAGGAGTACCCGTAGGATCCAATGAGGTACTATAATGAGACAACAGGTGCAAGGAGAAGAAGTGTTCCCAGATGAAGCTTCGAGCGGTAGACTGTTAAAGTTTGTACAACAAGAAGTCTCTTATGCTCTTGATGAAGACAACATGCGAAGACCTTTCCAATGCATGCAAGGATGGAAAGAGAGCTATTGCAGAGGCACCTAATTAAGGGGGTGCAAACGCCTGTGATAAAAGGCGACCGCCTATGATGAAAGGCGAAGACACCAAAGAGAGTTGGTGTAGGTGGAGTTCATCAGCGAAAAGGCACAGAAGCTCCAAACATAGAAATCGAGGTGGAGGATTGCGAGGAGTATACCGCAACTTTCTCTTTCTATGTAGTCAGTGGCAGTAATCTCTCCCATAAGTGCACATGGTGGTAGAAACTTTTGGAGCCACTTTGAAGCATCTCAGCTGAAGGAGGATGCGACCACCTATGAAAGGTGAAGACACCTTAGATGGAAGGTGTGTGAGGGCCATGATAGGAGCCAGGATCAGACCGCCCCATGACAACGGGCGAAGACACCTTGGAGAAGGTGTGAGGGCCGCGAAAGGAGCCTCATTTCAGACCGCAGCATGACGACGGGCGAAAACACCTAAGGAGAAGGTGAGTGGGCCACAATATGAGCCCAGTTCAGAACAACCCCAAAGTCGATGTGATGGCTAGATACAAGTGGACAGGTGTATGGATAGCCAATGAAGTGGCTATGATGAGTATGGAGAAAAATGCAGGATTGACTTTCATGGATATTGCCCCCATGCTAAAGATCAATGAGCTAGAAGACATTTGCCTTGGACAATAAGTGTGTGACTTGTGGAGCATTAAGACGCGGCTGCTATGAAGGAGCAGAGGGCATGCGCAGGTTCCCGGAACAAGTTGACTCTTGTCAAGGTGGTGAGCTCAGTGAAGGCATTGTAATACTCAGTATTAAGACATATATGGATCAACCTTTAATGGGCTGCCCCCATAGGTGAAGGTGGAGAGCTACCTGGACTCTTGAGACTAAGAGCGAGAGACTCACGGAGAAGTAAGGCGTGGTTCCTAGGGTGGAACAGAGGGCAGGCGCAACTCCTGGATGAGTAGACTCTTGGAAGAGTGGTAAGCTCGTGATCATATTGAGATACTCAGATAATGACTGTCGCACTTGGAAATAGAAATTTCCGTTTGAGGGGGTGTTGTAAGCCTTGGTGTGAGGCTTGATGAATCATTCCGGACCGAGCATGGTTGATACGCTCGAAGGGGAATGCAGTGTATCCCAGAGACAAACATTAACACTCTTCAGATGTGATGTGGCAGACCATCTGGTTGTAGTGATCCTTTTGTGTGAGAAAAGGTGTGCTTTGGTAACTCTGGTGTTGAAAGGTTTGGCGAGTACCTGTAAACTTGGCCACAGACGCTCTCAGAATGGTAAGCTTGGAAGAGCTGCAGAATGCAAGCCTGTGCTGAAGAAGCAAGAGGACAATTGCCACATAAATGGCAAAGGGGGTGATTGTTAGGAAATTGCCATTATTGGGCAACCTACCCTCAGGAGTAGGGTTACCATTTGTCAATGGTAGTTGCACCCACCATTGACAAATGTATCAACCCATGTGCAGCCATTGTTGAAGAGATGTCTTGGATGCCTATAAAAGAGGCATGATTTTGTGAGAGCAAATGAGAGGGTTGTAGAAAACAAGAGAGAGATACGTGAGGAGAGAAAGAGGGAGTAGCTGCCAAGGGCAGCAGCCCTACCTTTGTCTGCGAAAGTGTGTGAGAGCAATGGTAGTTGAGTTTGAGTGAAGTGAGCCTCCTCCTCCATGTGTGTTGTAACCCTTTCTCTATCTATCTCTAATAATATTGACTCTCCCGTGGATGTAGGCGGTTTTGCCGAACCACGTAAATATATTGTGTCAGTGTGCTTTACCCTCCTTTGAGCAACTATCAGTACACCACAGGTCCGCGCATGGGGGAGCCGGATTCCCCAACACTTCAGATTCCATAGAGAACTCCTCTTCATTACCTTCACCGATTGTGGCATTGAAAATTTGACTCGAGTTTACTTTTAGGAAAGGCAGCTGCAGAAGCAGATGTGATCACCGAAACCAGCAGGATAGTTAAAGAGAGCCACCAGAGGAATTCAATACTTACATTAGGCCTCATATCTTTCTGTCTGAACCCTTCTGTTACAGAGTTTGAAGAGCACTAAATAAACGTCACTGCTAAGAAGGCTTCAAACTCTGGATATGGAGTGAAAGGCTGGTTTTTTTTCATGTACACTATTAAAGAATTATCTCAATTCAATAACTTAAATTGTTAGGTGAGATCTCAAAATATAATTTATATTATTCAAGAATATTTGACAAAACATCCAGCTATATATATATATATATATATATATATATATATATATATATATATATATAATCTGGATTTTCGTTAGTGAATTCATCCCCATCGGAACTTGATATTTCATGTAAGGCTTCTTGGAGTTTTTTCTTGTATTCTGACTTTGAGCTTGATGATGCAAGGTTTTCTTGTATTCAACTTTTAGTGATGAGAAACGTAAATTGCCTTCTTGAGATAGAGTTGATGGGGATGCTTGCAGCTATGGAATTTTATGAGATTATAGCCAAGCATGCACAACTTTAGAACAAGCTTGAGCTTCTCTAAATTTGGGCCCACCATTTTACTTTGATTTTTCTCATGAGATCTAAAAAGTAACCAATATCTTCATCTACATCATTCATTATAATGGAGTCCCAAGATAGCATGAGACACCAAAGGTTGAGATGAAATAAAAAGAGGTAGGAATTGAATTCAAAGGTATTTTTGCTGTAAGCAATTCCAATCCTTTGTATGATTTTTTAGGGAGAATCTTACTTATTGAAGAAAAATATTGCCATCAATTGCTTGAGAACTAAGTTGGAAAATCTTTGGACAATATTTTATCAAAATAGATGAACGATTAACGGTCATAGGTTTTTTTTTTTAAAAATAAAATAAACCAAACTTGTTGATAATCAAAATATATGGATCTTTAAAGGTGGTAGTTTTGAGAAAATCTTTCAAAAGGTGTACGGGTTTTGATTCATGTCTTGAAAGGTTAAAACCTTTTGAATTTTTATTTTTGAAAAAACAAGATTGTTTACATCTTGATTATGAGTTATTTCAACAAATTCAATATCAATCAGAATAAACTCATAGAATTGACTTGTTTTCAACATATTTTCTAAAATAACTTGACAAGCAATAGGATAATAGCAAGAAAACAAAAATTAATAGTTGAAATAGAGTAGAGCACAAGAACTCTAATTTATAGTTTTATTGATGAAGAGAAAAATTCAATTTTTTTTTTGTCTCTTTAAGATGTTTTCAACTTTTTAAATAAGCTCAAAAATCAAACTAAATAAATTAGAAAAACCTAAAATAAAGAAAAAAGTATTAAAATTCCTAAACAAACTTAGAGAATTAAAATTACCATTCTTAATATTTGATTTCCTAAACTAAATAGAAAAAATAAAATCACCATAAAAAAAAATATTTTCCTAAACTAAATAGAAAATAATAACAACTAAGAAATCTTAATTTCATAAAAACCCTTGGCATCAACATTAATAGTTGTTTAAGGTGTATTTTGGGATTGAACAAACAAGGGTGTTTGGAGAGATTAAGAATAATTTATAGGTGAGATGTTTAGACTAGGTCATGCTGATGAAAGGATTCAAAAATTGATTATTCAAGACACTAGCCTCGCAGTAGGAGGTCAAACCCGCCTTGAAATAAATATCTTGAATGCTTGATGTTGTGGCTTGAATTGGTCTTGATGGTGTAAGAGCATATGATTCTTTTGACTTCTTGACCAGGATGCTCATTTTAAGCCTAGTAAAGACTCTTTGGATAAAAGACTCTTTTACTTCTTTCATGAATTCAATCTCGAAATCAGCTTTTGATAAATTATCTTGGTACCTGGCAAAAATTTATTTTGACACAATATATCGCACGTGTGCAGCGTCGCGGCGATCGTCCTCCCTCGCTCAATTGTGTGGTATCTGGAAAATATGGAGAGACAAGGAATTCTTGTCTCTTATCAGTGTAAAATGGAATGAGAGTCGCCACCTAGTATTTTGGTCACTAGGAACCCTAACTGGTCTCAGAGATCGGGTACGGAGACTGGTTGCGTAAAGGGAAGGTATTAGCACCCCAAATACGCCCTACCTAAGGTAAGCTGCATTGTTTTATTTGTCTGATCAAAATCTAAGGTTTGGTAGCGTTTTCTAATTGTTGGTCATGTCTGTCTAAGATTCAAGAAAAGCCCTCCTCAATAAGGAGGTTCTTATCTTATGAGGTAAGACCTAACCGTTCTAATGTCTATAAAAGAACTATTGTTTTAATATCGGGAATACGCTTTACGTGTAAATTCGTAATCCCTGATATAAAAAGAAACAAAATAATTTTTTTGGATTTTTTTTGAAATATTGGCCAAATTCTCGTGACTTTAATAAACTGGTTATTGAAGCCAAAATGCATGATAAAACATTTTTTTTTGAAGTTTTCTTTGTTGTATGAAAATAGAATATGAGTTTTTTAGCTTTGAGAGATTTGGCCGTATGCATAAAAACATTTTTTTCTCTTTTTTTTCAAAACAAGTTTTTTTTTTTTGTATTTTGGAAGTTTTGACGAAAACCGGATATTTTAATATCAGATTTTTGCATTTTTAGCAACATAAAAAATATTGCTTGATATTAATCAAAATGACATAAAAATATGCCGGAAGCTTGTAAAATTACAAACAAATATTTTTCAATTTTTCTTTTAACAAAAAAAATAAAAAAAAAACCGGCCCCGGATCGCCCAACAATCTGGTGGGCCGACCCGACCCATATCGTGTAATTTGGACTCGGCCCGGCGTGCGTTGGGCTGATGTTCCACCATTAGCAATAAAAAGGGCTGGTTCTTGTCTTTGCACACGCGAACCAAAGAAATATAATTAGCTAGTTCTTGTGCCCGGCCGACGAGAACTAGTAATATCTTCATTTTGCTGCGAACGTGAATTGCTCACGTTTTGCATGCAAAATGAAGATGAACAGCTAACAACGGCGGGGGGAGAAAGTTACCGGAGCCGGGAAAGCACGGTTGTGGTCGTCGGCGGTGGTGGAAGCGCGTGTGACAATGGCGGCGTTTTCCTTCCTTCTCTCCTCTCCTCTATTTCTCTTCTCAGCCCCCCTCTCCTCTGTGTTTTTTTCTTCTCCTCTGTCTCTTGGGTGTCAACAGTGCGGGTCGGTGGTCTTGTTGTGGCGGTGGAGAGGAAGCACGGTGGCAGTTGTGGTTGTTCTTCTTCTCCGGGATTTTTTTTTCTTCTTCCTGTCACTTCCTGTTCTTCCCTTCTTCTTTGATGGCTTCTCTTTCTCTCCTCTGTCTTCTCTATTGGTCTCCCTCCTTTTTCTTTTCTCCCCTTTAATTTCTAGTGTTTTGGTGCCGCCTGCTTCTCTTCACTCCTTTCTCTCTAAAAAATCTGTTTTTCCTCTCTTTCGGTCTCTCTTTTCCCCCTTAAAAAGCCCGGTCTCTCTCTCGGTTTCTCCTCCCTTTCTCTTTCAAAAAATCTTTCCGGCCCCCTCCTGTTTCCGCTTCTTTCCTTACTTTTGGCCTCCGTCTCCTTCTCTAAAATTTCCCCCACAGTTCTTTGGTTCCTCCTCCCGGTATTTATAAGCGAGAGGAGGAGAGGATCACCTTACCCCCGCCATGGCGCAGGGTAAGGTGGGTGATGGGAGGCTATTGGCGGGGCATGGTTTCCGTCTCATTCTTCTTCCATAATGCTTGCAGGGTATGGTTGTGTGGGTATGGGTCATGCGGGATTTTTGGGCAAGTGGGGTGGAGAGAGAGAAGGGAAGAATAGCGGGAAAATTTTCAAAAATATCCTTCTTCTCCCCTGTCTCTGCATTTGCAGGGAGAAGGCCGCACTCGCCGCTCAAAACGCGACCGCGCGTTTTTTTTTTTTTAAGAAAAGGAAAATTTTTTTTGCAAGTGATCCAAAATTGGGTTATGACAGTTGCCCCCTCTTTACAATGCTTACGGAGCAAAGACTTTGCGTAGTAAGCTTGTAAAGAAAACAAAAGGAAAGAAAATGATCTGATTATCTTGGGCAACCTGCCCACACATGCTCACAGTAGTCTATTTTCAGGGGCAGCCAGCCCACATACTCACACTGGTCTATTTTCACGGGCGACCTGCCCACACACGCTCACATTGGTCTATTTTCATGGGCAACCTGCCCAAGTACTCAAAGTGATCTATTTTAAGGGGTGACCCGCCCAAACACTCACACTGGTCTATTTTCACAGACGACCTGCCCACACATGCTCACACTAGTCTATTTTCATGGGCAACCTGCCCAAGTACTCAAAGTGGTCTATTTTCAGGGGCGACCAACCCACACACTCACACTGGTCTATTTTCAGGGGCGACCAGCCCACACACGCTCACACTGGTCTATTTTCATGGGCGACCTGCCCAATTATGAAAAGGAAGAGTGGTCTTATTGTAATGGGTGACCTACCCAGGTGAAGGAATGGTCTCATTGTAATGGATGACCTACCCAGATAAAAACATGGAGAATTGGTCGAATTGTAATGGGTGACCTACCCAGAAATGGAAAACAGGAAGAGTGGTCGTGTTGTAATGGGTGACCTACCTAGGTGGAGGAATGGTCTCATTGTAATGGGTGACCTACCCAGATAACAACATGGAGAATGGTCGAGTTGTAATGGGTGACTGACCCAAAATGGAAAAAAGGTAGAGTGGTCGAGTTGTAATGGGTGACCTACCCAAGTGGAGGAATGGTCTCATTGTAATGGGTGACCTACCCAGATAAAAAAACATGGAGAATGGTCGAGTTGTAATGAGTGACCTACCCAAAAATGGAAAAAAGGAAGAGTGGTCGTGTTGTAATGGGTGACCTACCAAAGTGGAGGAATGGTCTCATTGTAATGGGTGACCTACCCAGATAAAAAAAAAACATAGAGAATGGTCGAGTTGTAATGGGTGACCTACCCAAAAATAGAAAAAAGAAAGAGTGGTCGTGTTGTAATGGGTGACCTACCCAAGTGGAGGAATGGTCTCATTGTAATGGGTGACCTACCCAGATAAAAAAAACATGGAGAATGGTCGAGTTGTAATGGGTGACCTACCCAAAAATGGAAAAAAGGAAGAGTGGTCGTGTTGTAATGGGTGACCTACCCAAGTGGAGGAATGGTCTCATTGTAATGGGTGACCTACCCAGATAAAAAAAACATGGAGAATGGTCGAGTTGTAATGGGTGACCTACCCAAGAAAAAAAAAACATGGAGAATGGTCGAGTTGTAATGGGTGACCTACCCAGAATAGGAAAAAGGTAGAGTGATCGAGTTGTAATGGGTGACCTACCCAAGTGGAGGGATGGTCGTGTTGTAATGGGTGACCTACCCAGATAAAAAAAACATGAAGAAGTGGTCGAATTGTAATGGGTGACCTACCCAGAAATGGGAAAAAGGAAGAGTGGTCGTGTTGTAATGGGTGACCTACCCAGGTGGAGGAATGGTCTCATTGTAATGGGTGACCTACCTAGATAAAAAAAACATGAAGAATGGTCGAGTTGTAATGGGTGACCTTCCCAAAAAAGGATGGTGAGGGCTCAAAGGCGCACTCAAAAGAAAGTGAGGGCACAAAGGCGCACTCGAAATGAGGTAGGGTTATAAAACGCACTACCCAGAAGATGGTGGCTCAAAGGCGCACTCAGAAGGAGGTAGGGTTAGAACACGCACTACCTAAGAGATGGTGGCTCAAATACGCACTCGGAAGGAGGTAGGGTTAGAAAACGCACTACCCAAGAAATGAGGGCTCAAAGGTGCACTCGAAATGTGGTAGGGTTAGAAAACGCACTTCCTGAGAAATGATGGCTCAAAGGCGCACATAAAAGGAAGTGAGGGCTCAAAGGCGCACTCGAAATGAGGTAGGGTTAGAAAACGCACTACCCAAAAGGTGATGTTGGAACACCGATCTGACAACGTTGAAACCAATGCATTATGATTGATATGCATGTATACTTACCTGAGAAATATAGGTCCCCATTTCTTCATGGTGTCTTTCTTTTCTCAAAAATTGGAGTGTTGACAGTAAACTTCAACGGCTTTTTCGCTCTTGCTTACTCGAGTCATATCTTGTGATCTTGACTTCTAGGAAGGAATTGATGTCATCATACTTTGTCCTCCTCCCTTTATCTCAAGGATTGCCAATTTTGCCCAGCATTTTTTCTTAGAAAGGGAATCATGGAGCTAGCCCTACCACGAGTTTTTGATTGCCCCCCAGCTTGATCATGCCCCCAAGTATTTAATTCAGGTTTGGGGATGAGGTTGTATGAAGGAAGATTTGGTTTTTGACAAGGAGTTGCAGAATTTTTGGAATTTCAAAGCTATTCCAGACACAAAAATCATTTTGACATCGATTCAAAGCAAACTTATTCTGAAGAAATTCAAGTGATTCCTATGGAGGGGTTTTCAGAAGTGATGAAAAATTTTTGTTTTGATTTTGGTGAAAAATATGAAGTGACATCTGGTTGGTCAAAAAGGTTTCAGATTTAATTTGAGAGTTTCAAATAACCAGTGTTCAAAGCATTCATTTTATTTGCATGAATAATGACTTGGTTTGCATGAGAAAGCACTACTTACCGATCCAAATTGCTTGCCTTTGATCAGAAAGGGCTTGATTAGGCACGTAATATAGGCTTGGGCTGTTGGTTATGAAGAATGGGATATTTGCAAGCTCAAAAGGTATTTAAGGGATTTCAAGACTAAGGATCACTTGTGCTTGTTTCTTGACCTTTTGTAATTTGAATTTCTTTCCAAAATGATCTATCGTGCCCCCTAGTGTTGGGTTTGGGCTCTTTCTCTTTGTTTTTGTTTTCTTCATTTGATTTTGAGCATCATTGTATTGGGTTTTTTTTTTTTGCTCAAAATTTTTGGATCTTTTGGATTTTTTCCAAGCTTTGTTCGGCACCTTTGATGCTTGAGAATTTTCATTTATGCCCCCAGTGTTGCTTGGGCACTTTCAATCGTCGAGGTTTTTTCTATGTCTCTTGCACTTGCCCCCAATTTGGGGTGTGATCCTAGCCAAGGTTATTTCCAAAAACTTTTCTAGGCTCAAAAGGGGACTGCAAATGATATCTTTTAGCCTTGTGAATGGATTATAAAAAATGGCCTTTCCTCATGTCAAACACATACACTTTGGATCGGTAAGCCTTGCTTTCATACGAGTATGCAACGTGATTTCTCATTATTCATTCAAATAAAACTCAACTTTGGAGTCACCTCATGGTGTTTTGTTTTTGTTTTGTTTTTTTTTTTTTATGTTTTTTAGGTGTATGGTTATCTTTCTAAGGAATCACCTGAATTTCCAGAACTCGTTTGTTTCGGACAAACACCAACATGATTTCTGCTTTTGTACTAAACTTTGAATTCCCAAAAATCCTTATGAACATGTATGATCATGCATAGCTTTGGAAGAAAAAGGGAAACACACCCAAAGATTTTCAGCGTAATGGTTTCATGCTTGAAGGTTATGCTTAATGTGTTATTTGTATGAAACAACAACAAAAATGAAGGCATGTTATAAGGACATGATCTTATTAACAACATAGGCTCATTTGACAGGGAAAGTCTTGTGAAATTTTGAGCCAAATTACCAACAAAAACTGGAACAGGTTGAAACAAAAGAAGTTTTGCAGGCATGATCGAACAGAGGTAATTATTTTTTGGCAGAACAAGAACAGGCTCCATTCTGCAACGGTGGTGCAATTCCCCTTCGGATTGTGTTGAGGCTCTTGACCATATTTGCCCCCAATTTCTTTGGGCTGAGACGTTGTTGGAGTTTGAACAAAGATGATAGGTCGATTGGAAAGAACATTCCCCAGAGTTATTTTTCAATATTTGCTCGAGTAAGCTAGAGGCAAGTCACACTTGTCTTCAGAGACTCCCAACTCTTCTTGAAAATGGGCGTCATGGTGAGCATGCTCTTCATCTTCCGTGTTTCTCGCTCAAAGTCAGGTGTTGTTGACTCATAGGGGACCTATATTTCAACCTGATGCATGTATGTATGTTATTTACAATGAATGGATGTATGTGTACAATGCAAATGTATGTACATGCTTATTAGGGAGTTCATACTCTAAGGATAGGTTTGGGCCATTACATGGTGGGTGGCTTTCTACCTGGTCTCAAAAGGGTCTCTTGCTGTCCCAGTGATCACCCTCGTGAAGGCAATTTGGGGGCTCAGTAGGTAGTGGGATGACATATGCACCAATCATTACCAGTCTAAGCACTCAGCGAAGAGTTGGAGTTTACACAAACTTAAACCTTGACTAAAAGTCATAAGGTAAGCTGCTAGTCCCCCACTTAACCTAAAGTTATAATTCCCCTCAAATGTGAATGATGCATGAAATAATTTTATACAATGCATGAACAAAAATGTACAAAAATTAAAGCGTATGAGCAAATGAGAATGAAAATTACCAATAACACAAAACCAAACAATAAAACACGATGATCAGACAAAAACAAAGCTTAGTCCACAAGGTCCCCAGTGGAGTCGCCATTCTGTCGCACGTGTGCGGCGTCGCGGCGATCGTCCTCCCTCGCTCAATTGTGTGGTATCTGGAAAATATGGAGAGACAAGGAATTCTTGTCTCTTATCAGTGTAAAATGGAATGGGAGTCGCCACCTAGTATTTTGGTCACTAGGAACCCTAACTGGTCTCAGAGATCGGGTACGGAGACTGGTTGCGTAAAAGGAAGGTATTAGCACCCCAAATACGTCCTACCTAAGGTAAGCTGCATTGTTTTATTTGTCTGATCAAAATCTAAGGTTTGGTAGCGTTTTCTAATTGTTGGTCATGTCTGTCTAAGATTCAAGAAAAGCCCTCCTCAATAAGGAGGTTCTTATCTTATGAGGTAAGACCTAACCGTTCTAATGTCTATAAAAGAACTATTGTTTTAATATCGGGAATAGGCTTTACGTGTAAATTCATAATCCCTGATATAAAAAGAAACAAAATAATTTTTTTGGATTTTTTTGAAATATTGGCCAAATTCTCGTGACTTTAATAAACTGGTTATTAAAGCCAAAATGCATGATAAAACATTTTTTTTTGAAGTTTTCTTTGTTGTATGAAAATAGAATATGAGTTTTTTAGCTTTGAGAGATTTGGCCGTATGCATAAAAACATTTTTTTCTCTTTTTTTTCAAAACAAGTTTTTTTTTTTGTATTTTGGAAGTTTTGACGAAAACCGGATATTTTAATATCAGATTTTTGCATTTTTAGCAACATAAAAAATATTGCTTGATATTAATCAAAATGACATAAAAATATGCCTGAAGCTTGTAAAATTACAAACAAATATTTTTCAATTTTTCTTTTAACAAAAAAATAAAAAAAACAGGCCTGGATCCGGCCCAACAATCTGGGGGGCTCGACCACACCCATATCTTGTGTGGACTCATTGGCCCGGCCGCGTGGTCGGGCTGATGTTCCACCATTAGCAATAAAGGGCTGGTTCTTGTCATTGCCACGAAACCAGGAAAATATAATTAGCTAGTTCTTGTGCCCGGCCGGTATCTAGCTAATTAATCTTCATTTTGCTTGCGAGCGTGAATTGCTCACGTTTTGCATGCAAAATGAAGATGAACAACTAACAACGAAGGGGGGAGAAAGTTACTTGGAGGCGGGAAAGCACGGTTGTGGTCGTCGGCGGTGGTGGAAGGCGGCGGTGATAAGCGGCGGCGTTTTCCTTCCTTCTCTCCTCTCCTCTGTTTCTCTTCTCACCCCTCTCCTCTGTGTTTTTTTCTTCTCCTCTGTCTCTTGGGTTTGTCACCTGCGGTCGTGGTCTTGTTGTGGCGGTGGAGAGGAAGCACGGTGGCAGCGTGGTTGTTCTTCTTCTCCGAGGATTTTTTTTCTTCCTCTGTCACTTCCCTGTTCTTCCCTTCTTCTTTGATGGCTTCTCTTTCTCTCCTCTGTCTTCTCTATTGGTCTCCCTCCTTTTTCTTTTCTCCCCTTTAATTTCTAGTGTTTGGTGCGCTTCCTCTTCCTCCTTTCTCTCTAAAAAATCTGTTTTTCCTCTCTTTCGGTCTCTCTTTTCCCCTTAAAAGCTGCCGGTCTCTCTCTCGGTTTCTCCTCCCTTTCTCTTTCAAAAAATCTTTCCAGCCCCTCCTGTTTACCTTCTTTCCTTACTTTTGGCCTCAGTCTCCTTCTCTAAAATTTCCCCCCAGTTCTTTGGTTCCTCCTCTGGTATTTATAAGCGAGAGGAGGAGAGGATCACCTTACCCTGCCATGGCGCGGGGTAAGGTGGGTGATGGGAGTCTCTGGCCGGGCATGGTTTCCATCTCATTTTTCTTCCATAATGCTTGCAGGGTATGGTTGTGTGGGTATGGGTCATGCGGGATTTTTGGGCAAGTGGGGTGGAGAGAGAGAAGGGAAGAATAGCGGGAAAATTTTCAAAAATATCCTTCTTCTTTCCTGTCTCTGCATTTTGCGGGGAGCACCGTCTTGTTCAAAACGGCACCGTGCAGTTTTTTTTTTTTTTTTAAGAAAAGGAAAATTTTTTTGCAAGTGATCCAAAATTGGGTTATGACACAATATTTTAAATATTTTTTTCAACAACATATTTTATATATTGATAATTTATTTGTAAAAGAAATTTCTGGAAAATTAATCATCTTGAAAATATTAGATGTACAAAATAATTAATAATTTTGTTTTTTTTATAATTGAATAATTTTCTTGTTTACTTTTAAGAGCATTCACAATTTTGATCATTTGATGATTCCAGACATCCCATAAACAATACCAGTCTTAAACTGTGATGCTTTGAAATTTAATGAGTAGGTAAAAGGCAATAAAGCCCTTGGAGGCTTAAAAGTTGGTATAATTAAATGAAGGGTATTGTAGTAATTATATAAAGAGATGATAAGTATAAATAGAAAGAAAAAAAAAAGAAGAGATCTGAATATTTGAGAGAGCAAACCGTGAGAGAGAAGGGAGAAAGAAGAAGAAGAGAAAAGAGGGGAAAATAAGGGAAAAAGGAAAGGAGTTGAAGGAAATAAGTAAAAAGGGGTAAGATTATGCTTTAATGTGTATAATATGTTTTCTTTAGCTTTAATTTTGGTTTTGATAAATGTTAGGGTTTTGAATATTGTGTTTTGAGTTTGATTGATGAATTAATTGGAAGGTTATGGGTTGATTGTTGTGGGTAATTGGTTAATTAGTTGACTGTGAGAGATTTGAGGTAAAGATGATGATTTTGAGTTATGATTTTATTTGAATGGTGAAATTGTGTTAGAAATCAGGTGATGACAGTAGGTAATCTATGAAATTCTGGGTTTGAGGTTGAAGATGATGAAAATTCAATTTGGTCCCTCAATTTGTGAAATTAGAGTTTAGTCCCTAAACTTTGGGAAAATTATAATTTGACCCCTAATTGTATTTTGAGATTCTGGAAAGTGTTATATGAGGTTAAGGATGATGAATCTGAGTTTGATAATTGATTTGGAATATTTTCAGTTTGGTCCCTTAATTTTGGGAATTTACATTTTAGTCTCTGAACTTTATGAAAATTACATTTCGGTCCCTGGTTCGTTCTAGACAGAATTAAGGATGGTTTATGGGTGAAAATTCAGTATAGTTATGTATTTTCCAGATTGGTCCAGTTTTGGTAAAATTACATTTTGGTCCCTGTTTTGGAAAATTGTCGTTTTAGTCCATAAACTTAGGAGACTAAAGCTGGTTTTATTTTATGCATTGGGATCTCTTGTTTGAGTTGCTTTTGAGTATATTTTCATATTGTTGTAGGTTCTCCTAACGATCCTTAATAGGATTTTCGGGGCGTTCGTCTGACATTCCTTTTAGTTCTATATTTTCCGGGTAAATGGAATAATCTTTAATATGCATATATGATAAGTAAATATGTATGTTGATTATACAATGAGTACAACTCATCAATTTCTTGAATAATTATATATGTTGCTTATTTTCCGAGTACTCATTTATTTTTGAATTTGCACTCGCAATCTGTCAAAGTAAATTCTATTTGATATGATATATGTTTCTTTGATGACTATGTGAATATCTATTATGCCTTGATATGGGACTTGTCAGTAACTCCATGCTAACGGAGAGTAGTTAGCCTGTGTGCACATAGTATTCTGTATGTATACCTAGCTGGTGAGAGAGGCATCAGCCTGTGGCGACTGATCATCCCACAGTGGTCACCTTCAGGTGTCATCTGGTCTGGTCACCTTCGGGTGTCATCTGGTCACCTTCGGGTGTTATCTGGTCACCTTCGGGTGTTATCTGATCTCTGACATATAGTTCACTACGTTATGATGATACGTTTAGTATGTATATGATATGTATATGATAAGTTTAGTATGTATATGATATGTATATGATAAGTTTAGTATGTATATGTATATGTACATCAAGATAAATGATCTTGCAAACTATTAATATCAAGAATATCTAAAATGTATATTAATTATTATTCCCTCACTGAGTTGGTTGAACTCACCCCTCATTCTTAATATTATTTCAAGTTCTTAGTTTCTGATAGCAGGTGAACTTTGTTGAGTGTTCCTGCTTCTTCAGTTTTGGGTCGGTATGCCTTGCTTATCTTTCAAGGCTGTTTGATTCGATGTCTTAGGCGCTCCATTATTACCTTGTTTTGATTAAGTTTGGATTTTGACAATGTAATGAGTATTATGGATTATTGTTTTTGTTTTAATTACTGATGAGGAGTTTTAAACTATCTTTTGGTTTCATCAGTTTTGAATAATATAAGATTTCTAAAGATTGTGTATTTTTGAATAAATTATTCTTTTGATATGTCCGTTTTGAGGCTTAGCGCGGGCGGGGTGTCCTTTCGGCACCGCTCCTGCGTTGCCGGTCACGGACCTGGGATTCGGGTCGTGACATAAACAATTTTGTTTGATGACTTTTAAGGGTTTTTCTCAAGTCTTTTGTACAAAGGTTGACATATGGTTCTAAGATTTGAAAAAATATCTAAAACATAATTGAGGCATCCCATAAACTCTTAAAGCTGGGTTTTACCCTTGATTTTATTTATAAATTTATTGGTAAATTTTATTGATCTAATGATAAGGGTTATTGATCCTTAATATATATTGTACCTGAAAAAATTATTTTTAATTGACATCATCTTTAAAGTTGAGATAACTAATCCATTTTGTTTAATAATATCGAGAAACTTTTGTAAGTTGTTGAAATATTTGGTCATTGGTTTAAAATTAAAAGGACATCATCTATGTATATAATCATAAATTTTAAATATAGATTAAAGATGTTATTCATGATGCTATGAAGTTTTGAAGGAGTATATTTTAGTTCGAAAGACATTACATCTTATTTGTAATGACCGAATGAAATAATGATTTTTGTTTTGTAATGATATATTTTTTTTTATCAATTTAAACTTGCTAGAATGTTGATTTCATATCAAAATTTGAATATATTGAAGCATTTTAAAGTCTTCTGATAAGAGAGAGTGTATTGGATATCTAATATATTGAAGCACTTTGTTGAGAGGCTTGAGATTTATGACATATCTTAGTACACTTCTTTCTATTTCAGCTTGATTTCAGACATAAAAAGGTACGTGGCACACAACCATGATGATTTACTAGGGCTTATAAGACAATTTTTGAGAAATTCATTAATTTAATTCTTTTAATAATATATATTTTAGTATTTTTTTTATTCATTTGAATCGGTCTTTCCTTTGTAGGGATTTTCTTTTCATTAAAAGCTTATTCATAAGGTAACTGCACTTGAGACATTTTTTTTTTTAATTCTAAAAGGCACTAGGCAAGTTGGAACATAATCATTTTCTAGATGGTAATGACATTGGAATACTGACGTGAGGTAATTTCCAATTATCATTGTACGTGACTTGATCTCATTATCAAAGTTTAGGAACTTGAATGTTTGAATTTTGAGAGTTAGCTTCAATTCGAAGAGTTTAATTTATAGATGATTTTTTGAGAGCTTTCGGAGCTATGTTTGTATCCATGATTTTGTCTATAGATGACGACTATATTTTTGGAATCTCGAAGCATATCAGTTGGAGTCTTAATAAGTCTTAATATTTAGAGTTAAAGTTTTCACTATAAAATCTAGGTTGAATAATGAGAAAGGGAAATTTGGACAACAATTCAAGTATGTAGAACCAGATTGTATGTAGCGAGTTTGAAAAGGTCATAAATTTGTGGTCTCTTAAACACATGAGTATGGGAGCTAGTCCGAGATGATGAATTGGTTTGGCTATAATCTGTATTTGAGGTGATTATTTTTTATTCAGTTTTCATATAAAAAAATAACCAAACCGGTTTTTTTTAAAAACCAAAACCGGTTCAAACCGATTGATTTCGGTTTGACTTAGTTTTTTTTATTTGGGTTCAGTTCGGTTCGATTCGGTTTTTTCAGTTTCAGACTTATAAAACCAAAAACGAACCGAACCGGTTGATTTTTAAAAAATTCTAATTGGTTTTTTTTTCACGGTTTGGTTTTTTTGGTTATTTTTTTTCTGATTTTCTTAGTTTAATCGGTTTTTTAGTTTTTTTACTCACCCCTGATCTGTACTAAACCCATGTGAAAAAAAATTAAGGGAAGATATAATTGTTTCAAATTGTTTGATGAAGGCTGGTCTAGATCATATATAATTCTCATTACACATTGCCGGTCTAACTTGAAAGATGTTAATGCCCCATTAATTGCGACGCCTAATTAAGCTCATAACCATATCCATGAATTATAATCACCATTAAGGAAGCTTATAGGAACTCCTTAATTTCTAGTTGCTTCTTAATTTGTCTTCCTGGACATGCATGTGATCTAAAGGAACAAAGGGAAATTAAATGCTTAAGCATGAATGTGATCGTTCTATATATGTTCGTCTTCAAGCTTTGAAATTTTTATAGCCCAATTATTATTATTATTTTAATTTTTTTATGTGGGAAAAGAGTATCAAAATTGTGGGAAATATATATTAGAATATTTCATGGACTGAACTGCTCTATGATTGTGCATCTATAGCCCAATTATTATTATTTTTTCTTTTTCCTGTTGATTGCATTTTGGAATCCATTTGATTTGACATAATTTGAACTGGAAGAATGAATTGGGTTCACCTTCATTTGTTCTGTTTTAATGTGACTGAGAGCCTTGTTTTTTTAAATGTTATTGTCACTCGTTTAGATACTGACTAAGTAGAGTTTGCAGTCAGATTAACATACAGTATTCATTCATTCCATTAAGCCTTAATGGAGTAGTGAATGAATAAAATGACTTTTATTATATGTTCTTTGCCTGTGGTCCTCTACTACTTGGATGCTGAACTGGAGCATTGGAGGTTCCCACATTGCTCCATTGTTGGTATATTTGAGCAACTCTGAAACATGAAGCTGGTCAATAGGTGTCTATAACTAGTACAGAGATTTTACAATAGAAACTATTCAAGTAAAATTTTGGTGCAATCAGTGTTCTATATACACGAACCAATTTGGGGCTTCACTGTACTACCTTAGATACTGTCAAAATATGCTTCTTGGAATTCGGAAGCTTAGATCTCGGTTAACATGTCAGGTTTTGGTGCTTCATGAAATGATGTTACCTTTTCTCTTTATGAACGTTATTTCCAGGTTGGAAATTCAAGTAATTAGTTCAAATCCTAGAAGATGAATGATGGCTTAGAATGCTGTGAAAAAATCATTCCCTTATTCATTTTTCAAATTAGAAAAGACATAACTTTTTGCTTGAACTTCTAGAATATAAGAAAATCATACTTTTATATCTAGACACTTTCCATCTATGATCTTTAAATCTGAAGACATATCATCTGGTTTAATGAAAGTGCTATTAACACACCAAACTTTATTAGATTGTTGTTGTGCACTTAGGAAGAAATAAAATACTTGTCGTCCTTTATTGTTTTCAATATCATAATCAGCTTCATAGTTTTCTACGTTGTCTTTTTACTAGCAGTACCTTTGTGAATGGTTGGGATTTCTGTCTTTTGCATCTATACCAGCACTCTTTTACTTAGTGTCCACCTCCTTTTCAAATTCATAAGCAGGAGGAAAGAAAGTAAAAATATAACCTTTTGTTTTCTGGTTTTTTGCTGGGACTTTTATTTAAAATTTGACACAAGTGTTTTATATATAAACATCTTGATTTTTTTGTTTCCTAATCGACGAGGAATTCCACTCACAAGTAATATCTGTACATTTTTTTCTCATGTTCGGTCAAGGCTAGGAAAGTGAAAAAAAATCATGTTATGCTGTATAAAAAAGTAATGTAAGTGACTGGTTTCACCATCACCGGTAAAGTGTCTGTAATGACTGGCATGGCCTATGGGCTACATTATGCTTGGATCCCTTAAAATCATGTATGTAATGACTGGCTATGAATGAAGTTTTTGTAATTAAAAAAAAAAAAATTCTTTGATGTCCAAAGTACACTTATTATGGGCTTGAGGAAGTATTTGATAAAGTTTAGAGTTTAGGTTTTATTTTCCTGTGCTTGTTATTCTTCTGTCTTGGAGGAATGCCTTATATAGGCAAACATATATATGATGGTTTACAGGTTCCTTGCTCTACGAGGAATATATTTCCTGTTCTGAAAGGAATACATTAATGTGTATCCTTTCAGAACTCTTATGGGATATCTGCTAGGACTTTTATTCTCTAATTCAGCTAATTACATGTTAACACTTCCCCTCAAGTTGGTGCGAAGATATCTTCTAAGCCTAACTTGTCTAGAACCTTATGAAGAGCTACCGCAAGGACTGCATGGGTTAGAATATCTGCTAGCTGCTCACTTGATCGAACGAAAGGGATGTCCACTAACTTCATAAGTAACTTTTCCTTGATGAAGTGTCGATCTACCTCAATGTGTTTAGTTCGATCATGCTGGACCGGATTATTAGCTATCTCTCATGTTGCCTAATTGTCGCAGTATAGTAACATAGGTTCCTTTGGTTCAAAACCCACTTCGGTGAGTAGAGTCCTAAGCCATAACAGTTCACATATTCCATGTACCATCCCTCTATATTCTGCTTCTGCCGAGGATCTTGCTGTCACGCTTTGTTTTTTGCTTCACCACGTGACAATGTTTCCTGCAACAAATGTAAAATAGCCAGAGGTGGACCTCCTGTCAGTGAGATTTCCTGCCCAATCTGCATCAGTAAATCCCTTCACTTCCATATGTCCATATCTTTTAAATGTTAGTCTTTTTCTTGGGGCCCCTTTTAGGTAACTCATAATCCTCATTACGGCTGTCATATGGTCTTCACTTGGAGCATGCATAAACTGACTTACCACACTAACAGCATAGGCAATGTCAGGGCGTGTGTGAGACAAATAAATTAATCTCCCTACCAATCGCTGGTATCTTTCCTTATTTGTTGGTACCTGATCTGGGTAAATGGCCAAATGATGATTCTGAACAATAAGAGACTCTACTGGTTTGCATTCTAGCATACCAGTTTCAGATAATAGATCCAGTATATACTTTCATTGTGACAGGTATATACCATTTTTGGTCCTTGCAACTTCAATCCCCAAAAAATATTTCAGTCCTCCTAAATCTTTCATTTCGAATTTAGTGGACAAACATTCTTGTAGCCTTTTTATTTCGTCTACGTCATCACCAGTTACAATCATATCATTCACATAAATAATGAGCAGTGTAACTCTCTCATTCTTGCGCTTGATGAATAAAGTGTGATCAGAGTTACCTTGGTGATAACCAATTCGTTTCATAGCTTCTGTGAACCTTCCAAATCATGCTCTTGGCGATTGTTTCAAGCCATACAATGCTTTTCGTAATCTACACACTTTTCCGCTAGATTGTGGACAGTTAAACCCAAGTGGAAGCTGCATATAAACTTCTTCTTCCAAATCCCCATGGAGGAATGCGTTCTTTACATCAAATTGCTTCAAGAGCCAACCGAAATTTGCTGCTAAAGATAACAAGACTCTGATGGTATTCATCTTTGCAACTGGGGCAAAAGTTTCTTGATAGTCAATGCTGAATGATTGCATGTATCCCTTTGCTACTAGCCTTGCTTTGTACCAATCAATTGTCCCATCTGCTCTGTGTTTGAGGTTGAATATCCATTTGCAACCTACTGGTTTTTTTTCTGAAGGAAGTGATACAATGCTCCATGTACCGTTTCTTTGTAATGCATCCATTTCAGCCTTCATTGCTTCTGCCCATTTCGGGTTCTTTAAGGCTTCCTCAACATTTATAGGTATTTTATATTCTTTATCTCATTCACAAAGGCTTGATGTTGTGGTGGCAGTCTATGTGTAGAGACATACTATGTGATGGCATATCTTGCTTTGCCGTTTGGAGAGTACCTATCGGGTGGCTTCCCACGGTTCTGTCTAGGAGGCAGAGAATAATTTGGAGCAGATAATGATATGGAAGAGGAAGGGCTTGTAGTGTTACTTACCTCATGAATATCCGACCGATCTTGGACGTGGGTTTGTGGAGAGAAAGGGGCTACTTCAATTTGTCTGTCTTGCTGTTCTGGCATGTTTTTGTCCCTTGCACTCCTAATTGTCTGTGAACTAGGCTCCCCTGACTCCATTCCTTCCCCTGACCCAGATCCTTCTTCTTCCCCTGGATCAGACTCCTGTGAACCTGATTCTCCCCGCGGACTAGTCTGTTCAGATAGTTGGGGAAGATCAATCCAGTTGTAGGCATCTGGTTGCAGCTGCTCCTCCTGAGGACTAGATGTGGATTGATCTAGACCAAAAAAATACTCTGTTTTGGAGAAAGTGACATCCATGCTGACATACATGTGGTGGGTTGAAGGATGGTAACAATGATAGCCTTTTTGGTGAGGATTGAAGCCAAGAAACACGCAGCGCACTACACATGGATCCAGTTTTGTGCGCTGAGATTTCTGCAGGTGAACATAGGCGACACACCCAAAAACTCGAGGTTCTAGATATAGGAAGGATGGAATCTGAACATGTTGAGTTAGAGTTTGTAGAGGAGTTCTGAAGGAGAGGACTTCTGATGGCATTCGGTTCATGAGGTACACTGCATAGGTCACGGCTTCCACCCAATAATGTTGAGGTATATGGGCACCGATAAGAAGAGCTCTCTTAGTTTCAAGGATATGCCTGTTTTTGCGTTCTGCCACACCATTTTGTTGTGGAGTACCTGGACAAGTAGTTTCGTGGAGAATACCATTGTCTTGAAAGAATTTCAAGAGCTCAAAGTTAAGGTATTCTCCGCCATTGTCTGATCAAATAACTTTCACGGGGAGGGAGAACTGAGTGCGAACCATATGATAAAAAATTGGGAGTATATTGCGCACATCACTCTTGTGTTGCATGGTATATAACCAAGTCATTCTGGTGCAGTCATCGACAAATGTAATAAACCATCGAATCCAAGATTGAGTAGTAATTGGGGCAGGTCTCCAAACATCAGAGTGAATTAATTCAAATGGCTTTGTGCTTTTATTCAGGCTTAATGGATATGAAGTACGGTGGCTTTTGGCCAAAATACAAACATTACATTTAAGAGAAAAACTAGGATCCGAAATGTCATTAAATAGGGATAGAAATAATTTTTTTTAAGTAGCTGAAGGATGCGTGACCCAGCCGATGATGCCATAACCAAATATTCTTGTAGTCATGAACATTGCGACTCTGAACTTGATGGACGTGACCTGACGCAACATCATCCACATAGTAAAGCCCCTTCCTCTTAGTACCACGTCCAATGATCGCTTGAGTTCGGATATCTTGAAGTAAGCAAAAACTGGAGAACATTAAGACAATGCAATCCAATTCTTCTGTAATTTGACTAACTGATAATAAGTGATTTGAAAGTGCAGGAACGAGTAGACAATTATGTAATGAAAGGTTAGGAGTGAGAGCAATTGATCCTGCTCCAATAACTGGGGTAGACTCCCCATTGGCTGTCAGGACTTTTTCCTTAGATGGGGAAGTCATGTACTGAAATAATGATTTATTGTAAGTCATATGGTCTGTGGCACCCGAGTCAATGATCCAACCTGTATCTTGAATTGTGGATGTAGAAAACATCATTCCAGTGTTTTCTGAGGTTGGAAGGGAGTCAGCTGTATTGGCTAAAAAGAGTATTTCACCCGGTTTAATGTGGTCTCTTTGACCTGTTGCCATAGCAGCAACACTAGAAGGAATCTCCACCGTATTGGCTAATTTTGCTTGGCCTGGACGTTTATCGCTGCGTGCTTTACCTTGCTTCTGTTTTTCTAAGAACCATTTGGGATAGCCATGAATTTCAAAACAGGTGTCTCTGGTATGGCGACTTCCATTACAATGACTGCAGCGCAATTTATCCTTTTCTGCTTCCTCAACAGCTCTAAGGGTGCGAAAGTTAAAGGAGGCGGTGGATTTGGAAATCATTGCCATGAAAGTACCTTCACCCGTGTTCTTTGTGCCAAGCATGGTGACTTGGCGTTGAGCCTCTTGTCGAACAGTATTGAAGCACTCTTCAATACCTGGAACAGATTTCATGCGAAGAAGATCACTGCGTACTGGGTCGAATACCTCATCTAGTCTTGCGAGAAAGTCATAAATCCGATCTTTCTGGATTTCTTCTTGTCTGGTTCTAAGGTCTGCAGTACACATCATCTTAATTGGTCGTCGTTTATCAATTTCTTGCCAGACACTGTTAAGTTCTGCGTAGTATAAGTTAACTGGACGTCCATTCTGTTTTGTTCTTGTTGCCTTACAGCGTAACTCATAAAATTGAGACTCATCAGCCCCATCATAGAAGGTTTGAGTTACACTGTCCCAGATTTCCTTGGCTGATGAAAGGTGTATAAATAAGCCAATGAGATGAGGCTCCATGGTTTTCAGCAGCCATCCTCGCACCACTGCATCTTCAATGCACCATCTTGAGTAACCGGGATTTCCTTCTTCCATTCTAGCATTCTGTCCATTTAAGTAGCCAAGTTTGTTCAATCCAGCAGCGTGAAGCTCAATCATCCGTGACCAGATTTTGAAGTTTGTCTCATTTAATTTGAATCCAAAGGGTAAGTTGTTTAGGTTGGGTGATTCAACAGAGACTGGAGTATGGTGTATAGGAATTATAGAGGTATTTGTATCATCCATGGTTGGTCCCTTGTTTCAAGACCAATTCTGGATGGGGGCTGCAATGAGAGAAGAATTTTAACTATGCTCTGATACCATGATAAAGTTTAGAGTTTAGGTTTTATTTTCCTGTGCTTGTTATTCTTCTCTCTTAGATGAATGCCTTATATAGGCAAACATATATATGATGGTTTACAGGTTCCTTGCTCTACGAGGAATATATTTCCTGTTCTGAAAGGAATACATTAATGTGTATCCTTTTAGAACTCTTATGGGATATCTGCTAGGACTCTTATTCTCTAATTCAGCTAATTACATGTTAACAGTATTAATTTATATAGTTAACATCTGGCCTTCCTCTTGTTTTTGCTTATTTATTGAAGTCACAAAGTTCGTTGTTCATCTATGGTGACACCTGTGTAGTTTAAAGTAAGGGAATATCAGAGTACACAATTATTATAGCATAATTTTGAGATAACTTTTTTAGGGATTGAGATTTTTATTGGCTGAGAGCTCCCTATAAGGTACGTGGATGGTCAGCCAACAATTTAGTGATATTTGATCGAGGCTTCTCCTGTTTTTGAAACTTCAATGGTAATGACCATAGTTCATTTTTCAAGGCTTTGATTATATAATTTTTTTTCCCTGTTAGTCTTATATAGGGCCTACTATCTACAATCTGACCACATGTCAGCTTGACTCTGTTTGTTCTTGCTGGTATTATTATTTTGCTTGTTGATTGCATTTGTTTTTCTATGCAAGATGTTTTTCAAGCAATTGCTATCTATTTGTATGTCTGCAATATGCTAAGTTTGAGAATTCCTTTCTTTTCTCCATTCAGAGCGGTTGTGTGCAAAGGATGAATAGATGTGAACCTGCTATTGATCAATGGTAGAGATTCGGTTCTGAAGGTGGCTTGATCAAGTTATCTTTGGAGATGGCATTTTTACACATGCAGAAGAAACTTTTCTTGTATTCCCAACCCTGATACAATATTGTTGGTCTAGTCTTTGGCATTACCGCCACTGAGGAGCGAACCTCCTATTGAATCTGGATTAGTTACAGAATTTTAAAGACTTTTTAATCCGCCTGAGATTCTAAGCACCGATTCTTTTACTCTCCCTAGGAACGCAAGGTTAGGATAAATGAGTCAGTTAGATGCTCCACTGGTATATCCATTTTTCATCTTGCATAGCTAGTGTATTCTTGTAGCAAAATATTTTATCCGTTGCAATTATATTGTGATTTTTCCATTTTGAACTCGAGAAATTTTAGTGTAGTATCTGGAACACCACAGAGTTACGTGCTTTGGCAGAAACAGTTGTATACCTGAATGAAATCTCTTTTCAATAATAAGGTTTGTGTTGTAAAAAACTGATATATAAAGAACAGATTAATGTTTATGAACTGAGAAAAAGAACAAAAAACAAAGAACAAAGAACAAAGTCTTTACAGTTGAAAGAACAAGAAGCAGAAAATGTCCCAGTTAGTTACTATCATCCCCAATGTTTGACTAAAGAAAAATAAAACACTAGAAAAACGTACCAGCTATGTTCTCCTTTATCAAAGGAGTTGTATAACAAGCTAGTCTAATCCTAGATAAGCTTAAACAAATGAATTGAAAGAAACATTCTAATCTAGATAATGTTATCAGCTAACAGATAGATAGTAATGCAGTAGATTACTACTAAGTAATTCTGTTTGAGCTTTGGTACCAAACTTCAACACTCCTTCTTGGTTCCAAAGCTACACATTCCAATTCTTCCCCTCAGATCTTCAAACCTATTTCCTGTTTCTAGTTCAACTGCTGCTTTGAATTTAACAAACTCAGCAAACACATAAGATTTTGATTTCAAAAAGTAAATCCAGTAGAATCTACTATAATCATCAACAAATAGAAGAAAATACTTTGAACCATTCAATGATTCATTATGCATCGGCCCGCACACATCTGTGTGTACAAGCTGGAGTTTTGACAGTGCTTTGAATGCATTGTCAGGAAAAACAACTTTAGTTTGTTTTCCTAACTGATAGGCTTCACAAATACTCTTTTGTTCTTGTATATCTGGTAAACCGTGAGTCATCTGCAGGTCAGCTATTCTCTTTAAAGTTGCATAATTGAAGTGCCCCAACCGTTTGTGCCAAAGAACAGATTCATTGTTCTCACAAGTGTTAGCACTCAAACATACTTCTCTCCAATCAACATTAAAACTTCTGTTCATCATTTTTGCAGAAAGCAGTAGCACTCCATTTTTATCTTTAATATCACATACTCCATCATTAAAGAATATTGAGTAACCAGATTCAATTAATTGTCCCACACTAACTAGATTCCCGATTGATCTTAGGCACATAAAGAACATTTTTAAGAGTTTTTGTACCGACAAAGTTTCTACTTCAATTGCTCCTTTTCCTTCAACCTTCACATAGTCTCCATTCCCAATTCTAACTCTAGATAGATAGCTTTTATCCAAATCTTTGAATAAGCTCGATCTGCGATCATGTGATTAGTGCAGCCACTATCAATAAGCCATGATGAGTCATTTGCCTTGGCTGTGTTACACATCTCCTGTATTGTAGCCATGAATAAAAAATCTTCCTCCACTTCTGAACTCTCGGCTACTTGAGCTTGTTTTTCTGGTTCTGCTTTATTTTTGCAGAATCTTTGAATGTGACCAAATTGCTTGCAGTTTTGGCATTGTGCATTCTTGAGCCAACACCAGGCTTCAAGATGATTTGTTTTCTGACAGAATTTGCAAGCAGAAAAATGTTCTTTCTTCTCTTTCCCTTTAGAGAAGATGTTGTTGTTTTGTTGCCAGTTATTGGATTGCCAGCCTCTCCCTTTTTCTCTTTTTTCTTCTTGATTGTTTCTGTAAAAATTCTTAGCCCGACTCTTCTTCTTGTAAACTGCAACAAGAGCTCCTTCACTTGTTCCTTCTTGTCTATAAGCTTGTCTTTGCTCCACGGCTTGCAATGCATTTACCAATTCTTGCAGACTCATTTCTGAGAAATCTTTACAATCTTCTAAAGAGCAAATTTTATGTTCAAATTTCTCTGGTAGACTTACCAGAACTTTCTCTACTATTCTTGAATCTGGAAAATCTTCTCCCAAAAGTCTCACTTGATTCACAAGTTTTGAAATTTGAGAAGAGAAATATTTGATGGTTTCAGTTTCTTTCATCTTTAGACTTTCGAATTGTCTTTTCAGATTCAAAATCTGCATCCTTCTTGACTTCTCATCACCACGGAACTCTGCTTTTAATTTATCCCATGTTTCTTTGGCCGATTTACACGCCATGATCCTTGTGAAGATGTCTTCACTTACAGCATTATGAAGACAAGAAAGAGCTTTGAATCTCTTTGCCTTTTCTTCTTTGAAAAACTTCATCTGTGTAATTGTGGGATTGTTACCTAGAGGAGTAGGTTGCCTATCACTTTCCACTATCTCCCATAAATCAAGAGCTTTGAGATAGGTTTCCATTTTTACAGCCCACACACCATAATTCTGTTATGTGAACACTGGTGTTTTTGCTGGAAAATTTGCAGAATCCATTGCTTAAAAAAAACTCACTTAATCTCTCGTGTTTCACTTACAAACCCTTCAAAGCAGAAAGCTTTGATTTAACCTTACTATTCTCATGTTTTCACTCACAAACCCTTCAAAGATCAGAGAAGCTCTGATACCAATTGTTGTAAAAAACTGATATATAAAGAACATATTAATGTTTATGAACTGAGAAAAAGAACAAAGAACAAAGTCTTTACAGTTGAAAGAACAAGGAGCATAAAATGTCTCAGTTAGTTACTGTCATCCCCAATGTTTTATTTATAGAAGGAAACAAACATTAAAGAAAAATAAAACACTAAAGAAACGTACCAGCTATGTTCTCCTTTATCAAAGGAGTTGTATAACAAGCTAGTCTAATCCTAGATAAGCTTAAACAAATGAATTGAAAGAAACATCCTAATCTAGATAATGCTATCAGCTAACAGATAGATAGTAATGCAGTAGATTACTACTAAATAATCCTGTTCGAGCTTTGGTACCAAACTTCAACAGTTTGATTACTCTTTGGAACTTATTTCCAATACATGGTTCTCTAGTTACATGAAAAAGTTGTAGGTTGTTCAAAATGGTGGTTATTTTGGTTTTGGTGATTTAAGCACTCATTGCTGCAATATCAGCAATGAGAAAAAGCAACTACTGAAAATTGCTCTTAATGGTGAAAGCATTATACATCAGGCTTCCTCGGAGTGAAAGCTTGCCAAAGATGCTTTTGTTTACTGAAGGTGTTATTTGCAGCAGTTCACATGCCGTGCATCTGCTTGCATAATTCTTACTGGCTTCCAGATTGGATAATTAGATGGTGATGTTGGATTGTGTTGCAGCTAACAGTTCTTGTGCTGGGATTCGATGAATCGCGGTGTGATTTTTGTACTTAATGTCAGAAGGTAATGCATATCATCCATATTGATTTCATGGAGCAATGAACATAAGTGGATAATGAGATTTGGGATTCATGCTTGGAAATGTTCTCACGCTTTGGGTTCGAAAGATTGAAACAATCTGCACATTTCTTCTTTCTCTCTTGTTTCATTGAAGTGATAAACTAACTACAACATTAAGTATAAAACTAAGAGGTATGAGTTTTTCACTAAGGATGATTTTACTGTTTATTTTCTCACATATTATTATGGATGGACTTCCAAAATTTATTTATTTTTCAATTTGGTTCTTAAACTTTTTTTTCGACGATTTAGTTCTAGTTGAAGACCAATTGATTTTGATTTCTTATGAAAGAGTGAGATTGAAATAAGAGGGATTTAAATGAAAAGGACACCAAACATGGCGGCGTGTTTTAAGTTTTGAAAATGATGCATTTTGGTCCTTGAATTTAACAAATTATACAATTTTGATATCTCAATATTTTTCAATTTAATTTTGGTATAAAAGTTCATTTTTGTTATTTTTTAGACCTTGGTTGAGAGATGAGAGAGAGGTCGCTGGATTCCAATGGTACAAGAAAAATCATGTCGTTGACACTAATTTAAGTCACTAAAACAGATGATATTTGTATTAAATGGTTTCTTTTAACTAGGAGAGTTCATATTATGTGTTTTTCTTACATTTAAAGTTCGTGAAAAAACAAATATGATCTCGGACTGATTTTTGGTTACATATTCATTTATGTTTTTTGGAGGGTTTCTTGGTTTTTTAAGTCATGAATAAGTTTATCATGGTTCTTAAGGTTTTTTATATGTGTTTTGGGTCAAAATGAGTTTTTGAATAAAAAAACTTAGGCCTTAATTTTTTAACCACTTCAATGGTTAGAATCTGGACAAGATCAGATGATGTGTTGTCTGTCTCAATGGGTGGCATGTCATCTGAGTTTTTTTTTTTTAAATAAGGGTGGACAATATGGCATCCGCTCTAAGTGCACCAAAAAAAAAAGGTCCAATCGGGCGAGCCCTAATGAAATGAGTCAGGCCTCACAACACCTGATTTTTTCCCCCTATTTTTTTCGATTAATCCTTATTTTTATATGTTTTTTTGTAAAATAAAAAATTATTTATATTTAGATTAATACCTCTTTTCTTTTTTATTTTGTTTGGAGAATCTCTTTTAAATGATGATTATTTTTTGGTTATATTTTCAATTTTTGAAGAGGTTTTTCTAATTCATTTATAATTTTTTTTAATCTTTTGTATAGATGAACTATATTTTTGAAAATAAAAAATATTTATTTTTAAATAATATTTCTAATATGTGTAGTCTTGCATAATTTTTTATATTCAATTAATTTAATGTGTTTGTCCATTTCTATTATTGTTTGAATGAATTAAAAAAAATTACAATAAACAAAATTTAGTAAATATAATCTTGTATATATCCCGTCTTGCAAGATTAAATATCTTGATTTATATTTGTCTCTTAATTTTTCAAGTTTTATTTTTAGGTATCATTAATGACTTTTTATTTATTCATTAGCATACACAATTCTCGGTTTACTTGATTACATGTATGTATAAACTTTTTGATTCACACTTCAATTTTTTGAATTAGAGAAATGTATAGAAAAAACTTGTTTATATAATGTTTTTATAGAAAATAAAAATATCTGACTCGCAACGAAACGCAAGTCATATAACTAGTAAGTACTAAATTGAAGTGATAAAAAATAACATAAAGCACAAGTAAATTGTATAGATAAGTCATTAGAGGCCCCTCCATATATAAATAATGGAGCATTGATTCTTAAGTATATGGAGACACATGGTGGCCGTGTAAGTCTATATTGGATCCATGTGCTTGCAGGTAACGATGGATTCTCATGAGTCTTAGAATTCAACATGCTTAAGAATAAGGCTGATGTTTTGGATAATTGGTTGATCTCTTAATTCAAGCAATCTGATCAATTCTTCATAGTTAATGTATCTGGTGACTTGATACGAAAAGCCTAGAGGGTTGGTAACTGATAGCAAGTGATGTCTAATAAGCTTGGTGACCGGTAGCTAGTACCTGCAAAAAGTCTCCTTTGATGGACGTGGGGATTCTCCGATGGTAAAGTCAGTAACTTTATAGAGAGAGAAAGTGCAATAATATTTTAGAAAGAGATACTCTGAAAATATATACGCAGTAGAAAATGAAGAGATTGTGAACCTTTGACTTGAAGGATTCATGGTATATTTATAGCTCATGAATCTTATCCTTTTGTGGAGAGAATGAGCTGAAGTGTAATTTCAATATTATGATATTTTGAGTCGTATTCTACTCAAAATAATATGTATTTAATCAATATAAAATATCGAGAGACCTAAGTGGGGTCTGGAAAAAATTCTCTAGTGAGTGTTGGGCTCAAATAAGGTGTCCGAGCTTATTAGAGGTGAAAGTGGGTTCAAGAGCGCTATTTGGACCCAGACACACTAAGCTTAGACATGACAACCTTTGCCCATGAGGGCTATAAGGTGCATGCCTAGCACCATTTGGGTGTACGCTCTGCATGGGTGTGCACACATTGGGGTGCACTGAGCGTACATGTACTTGGCAGACACTTAAAGCACTGCATAGTGCCCATGCATTGGACGTCCATACGCCCATGCAGGGAGCATAGGCTACTTGCTTGAGCCCATGTTCTTGGTACATGGGCTCGGGCTATCATGCTTAAGCTCATGTTTTTTTGGTGTTTTTTTGAGCTTTTATCTGTTTTAGAGGATTTCTTTAGGTCTATTTTGGGGGATTTTTTGGTCTATTTTATTTGTATCCATCATATTTTATTATCAATTTAAAAAGTCTAAAGTGATAGATTAAGAATATATTTTGTATATAAGTTCCTCATTTTCCATTCCTAACCTAACAACACATCTTGAAACACTAAACTGACCTAAACCTTCAAATAGGAACTGAATTTTAATGAAATTTAACCCCTTTCACAATATATGACACTAAGCAATAAATAGCTTCTATAAGGAGGATTTTTTAGGAAAACTTATTTATTAATTAATTTTTTTTCCTATTTAGTGTAAGAAGTTAAATTTTATGTTTAATATTTTTATTTTTCATAGTTTATTTAGAGTTTTTATTACCTTTTTTTATTTTTAGGTTTCTAGTTTGTTTAGGTTAGTTTTTAAGTTTATTTAAGGAGTTGTAAACCTCTTAGTAAGGAAAACAACATTAACATAAAATATTCAGTAATAAAATTATAATTTAGGGTTTTGTGTGACAATTTTATTTGACTTAAGGATACTAGTGGATGTCTTTATAGCTTTTTTGTTTGTTTGTTTGTGTTTCCATTTATGTTAGTTGATATTAAAGTTCAATGACACTAGTGGTTATTTGTTTGCTATGTGCTAGAATAACCACGATTTAAAGAGGTAGTAAAATAAGACATGCTCGTGTAGGAAGGGATGAAAAGGTTTCTCTTGAGAAAGAGACGTTCAAAAGATAGTGATAAAAGACATACAAAAACTAATTATAAAATTGAAAAGAGATGTTCAGATGATATAAAAGATGCAAAAACAAATTACAATATTAACCCATTAGCTAGCGGAGGTAAGGAGCTTAGGATATCTTGAGAAGAGTGATCATGGATCTATGGCTAATTTTGAGAATTTGTTTTAAAGATGTAAGCAAATAAAATAATTTTTTGATAGGGATAAATATAATATTGAAATTAAAAATTTTGATAATTCTAGTTCTTTTGTGAACCGTAATCAAATACTAAAATTTGATGAGGATGATGAAAATGACGGTAAAGAAAAAGATTTAAATGCAAAATTTTTATCTAGTGATCTCCACGAGAAGATAACAAAAATAGATGTGGTTATGAAGCATACCGTGAAGGATGTGTGTTTAAGAAAAAAATTAGAATTAATGAGGTGAAAGCTGATGCTATTGCAATTCAGCTCATGCAAGACTTCCAAGTCGGTGGCAGTATCCAATCGAATATTATAGACTTCGTCTAAGGTAGTTTACAAAGAAAGTACCCTTAAGCCATAATAAAAAGTCTATATTTCCTGAAAAAAAGAAAAGAAAAACACTACAAAGCTGAGAAAGGCAGACAATATCGATTGTCAAAATCTGAAGGATACTCAAATGAGTTTCGGAAATATTGAGGAGGGTGTAGGAAAACCTGAAAATGTACGAGAGAACACAACCCCATCATGGGATGCTGTAATGTGATAGAATGGAATGAAAAACATATTGGAATGAGCAATAACTATTACTTGATTTTTCTATTTTCTGGTTGTGCAATTATCAATCTGTAAGTGTTTGTTTGGAATACTAGGAATAGTAATCTAATGCATGAGAATAGCGTAGAGCAGCTCAAAATCTAATTAGAATATATCATGTTAAATTTGTGTTCAGTGGAGACTATGAATGATAAGTTGATAAATCCAATTTGGGGAATGCTAATAGGAGCTGGCAGGCATTGTATTCTGAAGGTTTATCTGGAGGCACTGTATATGTTTGGAACACTGATTTTTCACGGCAAATTCGATTGAAGAAGATGAAGAAAGAATCAATAACCATGCCTTTGTTCTAGGAAGCTGGGGATTAGTTTTGCTCGGTGTCTATGTATGAACTATGAAGGGCTAAAATCGAGTGATAGAATAGAGAATGGTGCATAGGATAGCCTCGTTCCTGTCTCCTCTGAAGTCTCGGATTTTTTTTTGTCTGTTTTTTTGTTCTCTCTTTCCACGATAGCTTTTGCTGTCTTGTGTTCTACAAAGATTGGCTTATGAAGGAAAAAGAAGACAATTTCACACAATTAATTCTATCGAAAATGAAAAAAAAAAAACCCTTAATTAATACTTCGGAATCATGGAAACGAGTTTGGAATATCAATATTTATGAGCAATGCAAATTAGGACCATCTACACCATCAGTTGCTTGGCACTGACCGCATGCTAACCATAACATCAAGCTACAACAATATAATGGATATATGCAAAACACAAGCTCAGGATTCTACAGTGGCACCAGGTCCACTTATAACAAATTGAAGCTACTATTTATATATATAGACATGATCTAATGCTAGCAAACTGCGAATCATATATTTTAAGCAGCCCACATTGAGAAATGATTTCAATCTCATCTTGCCTTTGGGTCAATTATTTCAGAAAACACACCCCTTGCTCTTTGATCTGAATCACTTTGGGTGACACTTTCAAGAGTGCTAACTGTGCTCCTTGAATGTGACTCGGCTCCACTAAACATGTCATCGTCATCAGTGGTCATGACATCTCGATGTGGTGATAATGAGCTTTTATTTTCCATATTGATCCCACCTACACTGTTGGCATTTTTCTCAGCAGTTTGTTGAAGCTGCAATGCAAATTCAAGGCCCCAAACGACATCACCCATTTTTGGGCGTTCAATTCCTTGACCATGTAAGCAACTGTTAGCAATCTCTGCAAACTTATTTAAAGAGACAGGGGCAACCACGCCCTTTAAATGTGGATCCACGATCTGATCAAGGGTTCCTCTTTGGTAACACTTTCTTGCCCAGTCAGCTAAGCTTGCTTGATCTTTCGGTGAACTTGGAATCACTGGTGGCCTTGCACATAGCACCTCAAACAAAACCACACCGAATGAATAAACATCAGATTTCTCTGTTAGGTGTTGCCTACGGTAGTATTCTGGATCCACATATCCAAAGCTACCTCTAACTACAGTGCTAACATGGGTTTGGGATGTACTAGTGGGACCCAATCTGGACAGCCCAAAATCTGAAACCTTAGCCACCCAATTCTCATCTAACAATATGTTTGTTGACTTCACATCACGGTGAATGATTGTGTGCTTTGCTCCTGAATGAAGATAATGCAACCCTTTTGCAGCACCAATGCATATTTCTAGCCTTTGCTTCCATGGAAGAGGAGAGCTCTTTGTTTTGTATAGATGTTCTCTAAGAGTGCCTCTTGACATGTAATCGTATACAAGGATCATCTCGCCATGATCATCACAGTATCCAATCAGTGACACTAGATGGAGGTGGCGCAGATTGGATAACATCTGAATCTCTGTCTGGAACTCTCGTGTCCCTTGCTTTGATGATGAATCTAGTCGTTTGATGGCTACTGTACCGTATTCAATGTATCCTTTATACACAGTACCAAATCCCCCTGAACCAATAATATTTTGATCATCAAAGTTTCCTGTTGCTTCGTTGATTTCGAAAAATGTAAACCGTCGGCAAAGATCAGTAGGTAGTGATGAAGAGATTGTAGTCGTGGACCTAGATGTTTGTGATATTAGAGTCCAGGAGGATTTTTCCTCACTCTTGCTAGGGTCCTTGACTCGCTTCTGCTTGAAAGCAAAGAAATAAAGAATAAGAGAGCAAGCAAATACTGCACCTATGGAACCTCCAACGATGCCTATAACCGTAAGTATTGATGATCTTTTGCCCGTTCTTCTCTCTGGATGTTGTTCTGCTGGTGGAGGAGCCACTGTTGGCTCAGGTTTGAATCCTGCAAGATTTCCGTCTGTTTTATTCAGCTTGAATATTTCCAAGCCATTCAAGATTGCATCAGCATAAGTAGGTTTCAGTTCCATGTTAGGGTGTAGTTCGAGCCACAAGTCCTGCTTGCTCTGGCTCCCTTGAGGGACCTGCACGATGTAGTCTTTGTAAACTGGAATGCCGTTGCCACCGCTCATATGGATCACATCTGCATCATGCTCTGCTGTTTGATTGTTGATGAATATTAAAAATACCTGTTGATTTTCATTTTTGACCTCCATTCGAGTCTCACAAAAGTGGAGCCTAAGGAGATAAAGGAAACCAGCATCAACTGGGAAGATCCATGTGAGATTGTAATTCATGTTAAGACGTGGTTCAGGACCCATTGAACGCATAGTACTATATACCATAACAGGTGCGGAGTAAGCTGGTGTTTTGGTTGTGTACTTTATCTTAACGCCTGGGAGATATGGAGTGTTTCCATAATGTATAAAGAGATACTCTGAATCTTCATGCCATGTCCTGTACATGCCCGTATCTCTTGTGCTGCTGATATATTGCCCCCCAACATTCAGTCGATAAACTGTCTCAAGCGCAGTTGTGTTATACAGAGAGAAGAGGACATCGGTGCCCACATAGGTCAGTGGATTATCATGGCCACGAGCATAGAAGCTGTCTGGCATGGAAACGATTTCGATACCATTAATGAAGGCAAAAGATGCTGGAGACGGAATGAAGGTTAATTCAAGCTTCTGGCTGTCCCACACGGTGATCATGAACTCTTTGGTGAAGTAGTCAACTGGAGGTATTGTAGCAGAAACTGTAAGAGAGGCACTAAAGTTGTTTAGCAGCTTGTAGTTATTGGCACTAAGCGAGAAATAGGAAGTGGATATATCAAGATTTGAGGAAGAAGCTGGATAAAAGTAGAGACGCACAAATTTTGGGCCAGGCAAGACTGGAAATGTGTAAGTGAATTTAGAGTGAAAAATACGGGCTGTCATGTATGGGACTTGGTCGACAGAGGGGTCTTGAGTGGAGGCTTCAAAAACAGATGAGGCTTCTGAGGGGTTAGAGGCAGCAAACTTAGACTGGGAATCACCATCCCAACTGCGACCATCTGGAGATGACAAATTAGAGGATGCACCACAGTTAAGGAGTATTAGATCAGTGGGCCTGTATGGCATCAAGTAATCTTCAGTAGCAGTAACATAGAGGAAGAGATGGAGGGGAGGGAGAAGGTAGAGAGCGATGAAGATGGACATTATGCTATTTCTTTTGTGGAATAAGTTGGAGTAAGAAAACCTATGCATTAAATGCAAAGATTTTGATTTAAGGGAAGATGATCAGTGGTGTTTTTGTCTCCATACAGTAGCTTATTTGCTCAAGTTGAGAATAATCCAATAATATATTTGAAGCCCGGGGGAGTAGAAAATTCGACGATATGGCTAATGGGACATATTGCTCGCTGTACTTGGTCAGCTTTGGATGGCTGCTTTCCATTGTGTGGTTCTGAATTCTGCAATAAAGACGCCATGAATAGTCTAATTTCAACACACTAGTTGCCATTTTGTTGATATTAGTACTGACTTGAAAGTACTCGGTTTCTATGAAACTTATTTTGCTTTTCTTTTTTCCTTAACATGTTAATTGTTGGATTAAGATCACACACACCACTTAATTTCTTATTTGATTAATATTCTTAACGAGGTTGAATGTATTTCAGGTTGGTGTTCACCATAACAAATGCAGTAATCACAGCTTCGAGATTAGGCTTCACAAGGTACAAAGCTTCTTTTTCCTTATGGTCACCGCCTTGTTACAGTGATTGTCGCAAGTGCAAGGTCTATATAATCCTCACCGATGCCATCTTTCCAATACACATCTTCATTATAGACTGGCCTTGCTTCAGTCTTCAATAAGAAACATCGTTCTTGTTCCTCATGAGTAGCCCTTTGACTCGCCTCAGATCCATGAAGTCTCATTTACTCCTTTCTATTATTCTTCTTCAATGATGTCTTACTGATAAAATGCTCTTGTTTTTGGTTATATATATATATAATTTTACACAGGAACTAATAGGAGGCTCAAAGGATCGACCTATTCCTTTTTGGTTCATGAGTGTGCCTTTTTGGGCTGAGCTTATAACCAAAAATCCTTCTCATCTGGTATAGTAATCGCTTACTACAAAACTTGGTCAATGAGAAATCTTTCTGCCCATTAATCTAAGACTAATGGATTTACCTCTCGACATACTTGGTGCCGAATGAAATCAATAGCACTAGTAAAGAAGAGGCAAGCTGTCCTCTCTTCCCTGGAGATGGCAATTTGTTCTCTCTCATCCTTTTAAGCTTGATTTCCATACATGAGGGGAAACTGAATGGAGTTCTCGGTGGATGAAAAATAATTGGAATAATAAATGAAATGAGATTGAGTTTCATTGTTGAAAATATCATGCTGAAATTACTTCATTCCTAAGGAAAATCCAAGTCCTCTACAATGAACAGGTCTAGCAGATGTTCTTATCTTGTACAAACAGGACACCTTAAGCAAACCTGTGAACATTCCAAGATCTGGTTTTCAACTTCATAGCTTGCAATAAATTAATGAGGAAGCTTCGCCATTAATTAGTGCACGAGAAAGACAATCACTAGACATCGTATCGACAAAGCAATTGCTTGCTATTTTCTTCTATTATAAATCATCATAAAGTACATTCAAATTTTATTGTTATACTCATCGGAAACATGAGTAAAAAGAAAGTAGAAAGGTTCAGACGGTCACCCTAAACGTAGAGCAAACTGATCCACCCATCTTGGTGGAGCTCACATAGACGGACTGACAGAGAAAGAACTGACCCCTTTGTCCCCTCTTCCTCGATCAACTACCACGTTTGCACCGATTGTAGTAAGTGCAAGGCCGAGTGTTAGGATTGATCGGTTTTGCACAGTCGCCATATATTTGTGCATTGCAAATTGGTTGTCGTTCTAAACTCTTATAGCTAATATGTTTACCCTGAGAGGCCAGTAGTCTCTGATGCACTTCAGATTCCATAGAGAACTCCTCTTCATTACCTTCACCGATTGTGGCATTGAAAATGGGACTCGAGTTGCTTTCAAGAAAGGCAGCTGTAGAAGAAGATGTGATCACAGAAACCAGCAGGATAGTTAAAGAGAGCCACCAGAGGAATTCAATACTTACGTTAGGCCTCATCTCTTTCTGCCTGTACCCTCTGTTACAGAGTTTGAAGAGCACTAAATAGACGTCACTGCTAAGAAGGCTTCAAACTCTGGATATGGAGTGAAAGGCTAGCTTTTTTCCATTGACTTGTTTTTTTGTGAAGACGTAGGTCTTCACATGACTGTGATTTTGACATTGTGCGCGCTAATTGCTTACAGTTGGCAAACTGGTTGGATAATGGTCCTGGCCAATTCTATCGTATCCTCATTGTTCGTTTGCAGCCATGAACATTCATTTTAGTGTTTGATAGTGGTTTTTTATAATATTTTTTATTTAAAAATATATTAAATTTTTTTTTAAAATTTTTTTTTAATATAAATAATGCAAACACTCATCATGCAGCGTTTTCCAATGGGACATCTAATAATTGTCGGAACCATGTGCGAGTCAAGTGCATGGGCCATCAGCTGATGCAAAGTTCTGAAAAATTTGCAATTATTTTTTGATTTGATGCTGCTAACAAACACTAGCATTTCTTTTACTTTTATTTAATTAAATGGTAGGGTATAGCAGTTGCTACAAGGGACCATAGAAATGTTTTTTGAACTGGTGCTATTGGCGTACCCATAAATCTATTGGCATAACATTTTGGAAATGGAATCTCAAGGTTTTTTCTTCTTTAACATGAAAGCTTTCTCTTCTTTTTTTCGTTTATTAATATTCATAAATTAAGAGAAAATGTTGATTTTTCAGTTGAATATATGTAAGGTATGAATTTGCTATGCGTTTAGAGTACATGAAAGACTTATTTATTTATATTAGGCTTTTTGAACTTTAAAACTAATTAAATTCTGCTTGAAGTTGAAAATATGTCATGGATGACGTGATAACGTGCTAAGCACTTTTTGAATAATTGAAGTGGATGCAGGATGTTTTGTTAATGACGTCAATATATGTGTGTGTGTGTGTGTGTGTGTGTGTGTGTGTGTGTGTGTGTGTGACTCATAGAAGTGAATTTAGCCTCATCAAAACTTGATATTTCGTACGAGGTTTCTTCGAGTGTTTTCTTATATTCTGCCTTTGACCTTGATCATGCTAAGGTTTACTTGAATTCGATTTTAAGAGGTTAGAAATGTAAATTGTCTTTTTAAAGTTGGAGTTGATAGGAATTCTTGTAGCTATGGATCGTTTGTTGAGATTGTAGTCAAGCATGCAACAAGCTTGAGTTTCTCTGAATTGGACTAAATTGAACAAGCTTGAGTTTCTCTGAATTAAAAGATGGAGGATTACATTAAAAGTTTCATTGTGTGATTTTTTATGGGAGGATTTCACTTATAGAAGAAAAATATTTCCACCAATTGTTTGAGAATCAAGTTGGTGAATTTTTTGGACAATTGTTTTTATCAAAATGGATGAACCATGCATAAATGATCATAGTTTCTTAGAAAAAGGAAATTAAACCAAGCTCGTTGATAATCAAAATAATTAGATCTTTTAGGTTAGTAGTTTCAAGAAAATCTTTCAAGGTGTAGGGACTTTCACTCAATTAAGTCTTGAAAGGTTAAAACCTTTTAAATTTTTATTTTTGAAAAAAAAAGGGGGACTAATTTAAAAGGTTAAAACCTTTTAAATTTTCATTTTTATTCTTGAAAGGTTAAAACCTTTTAAATTTGTGAACCATAACAAACTCATAAAATTGTCTTGTTTTCAACAGATTTTCTGTAATAAACTGAAATTGAAAGGGGGAGATATAAAAAATGATCTTATTTAGGTTTTCATTGTAAAATTATTTTTTAATTGGACAAATATGAAGATTATAGTTTCTTGATTTGGAAGGGTTAATAAGTTTTTTCAGGGAAGATTTGGAGGGTAATTAACACAAGTGGAAGCACAAGCAATACACAATAACAAGTAGGGTATAAAAGTTGTTACAAGCGACCATATATATTGTGTTTTGAACTGGTGCTATTGGCATACCCATAAATCTATTGGCACAATATTTTGGAAATAAAATGTCAAAGTTTTTTTTTTCTTCTTTAACATGAAAGGTTTCTTTTTTCCATTTATTAATATTCATAAATAGAGAGAGAATGTGATTTTTCAATTGAATATATATAAGGTATGAATTTCCTATGCCTTTAGAATGCAACAGAGTAGGGGCACGCGCAACACTGCGGACCAAACCAAACATGGTTTTTAACATGGAAACAAATCCGGGAGATAGTTGGGTTTTTTTTTTAATAAGAAAAAAATAGATAATGATGTTAAACCTTGATTAATTTTATAATATAATAAAAAATCAGGCAACAAGAACAAATAAATAAAAAATAATTACCTGCAAAGCTGGATTAACACGCAAAACTTGTGACTTGACACACATGAGATCAGGATAACCTTATAAAAATATGATACTAGTAAAAATTCATCGTAGAAAAAGGACATAGAAAAAAAATATCAAAGGCAATAAAATGTTGACGGATAAAGTCAAGAAAAAAAGTTCAAATAAAATAAAAATAAATCAAAAAAATAAGAATCAAATCTAACATAAAACAAATAAACTAAAATATTGAGAGATACAAATGAAAAAAATAATTCAATTCAGGGAAAGATATAAAATATTAAGGGATGCAATTGAAAAGATAATTTAGTTAAGAGAATAATTAAAAATCAAAATCAAAATAATAGGGATGAAATTTAAAAGGTGAAAAAACCAAAGGAGGATTAAATTGAAAAAAAATCTTAAATGCATGGATAATCTAAAATACAAAAAATAACAATAAAAAAAATCAAATCTAAAAAAAAAATTAAAGTGCTATTTTAAGAATATGCGAGGGAAGTCTTAGAAACTGAGGAGAAAACGGGAAAGAAGAAAGAAAAAAAACTGTCTTTTTAAAATAAATTAATATGATATATGCCTATTACTAAAGTGCATTTTATCAAACTTAATAATTACAAAAAGAACCAAAAAGAAAAGACAAAAACAAAACCCCTTGACCAAGGGCAAAGACAATTCCAATACAAGGACACTTCAGCTTTTCACTGTGCACGTGAAAAGGAATACATGAAAGTGCCCCTCTCCACCGGTCCATTATTTTTTATTCAAAAGGACATATTGGTCATTTTACCATGAAAAAAAATATAAAAAAATTAATATATCCTACTTCCAAAGCCATTTGTGCTTTTTCTATAAAAGCAAAATCATTATCTCCGTATTCCAATCAACATTAACAATGAGTTTGGCTGTACAATAATAAATCTATACTAAATGGGAGCTCTTTTAGTCTCTTCGAATGAAAGACTTATTTACAGGAGGCTTTTTTAACTTTAAATCTAATTAAATTATTCAAGAATGTTTTGTCACGTATTCTTGAATAATTAAAATAGGTGGATGTTTTATAAAGGATGACGTCCACATGTACTAGAAGATTCTTATATATGTGTGTGTAACTCAGAAGATTAGGACCATAATCTGGATTTTCATTAGCGAATCCATCCTCATCAGAACTTGATATTTCATACAAGGCTTTCTGGAGTTTTTTCTTGTATTCTGACTTTGAGCTTGATGATGCAAGGCTTTCTTGAATTCGACTTTTAGAGGTGAGAATTGTAAATTATCGTCCTTCTTGAGATGGAGTTTATGGGGATGCTTGCAGCTATTTTATCATTTTAGATATTTTTTTATGCCTGATTTAACCAGCTAGTTTTGAGAATTAGTCTGATTTAATTTTGATATTTTTTATGCTGTTTTCTTAAAATTAATTATTTTTCAATTTTATCATTTCATTTTAGATTATTGGATCTTGAGTTTCATGGTTTTTTTTCACTTTTCTTTTTCTATTTTATCCGAGGTCATAGGTTTGCTGAGTGAACCCAGATTCATTCGATTTTAATTTTTATTTAGTCTTGAGTTTCATGGTTTTTATTTAATTTTTTATTTCATCATTCGACGTTAAGTTATTGGATCGTGAGCTTCATAGTTTATTCCTCATTCTTTTATGTAAGTTTATCTCGATCTCATATCACAGGTCTTAGAATTTTTATGATTTTTTTAATTTTATTTTTTAATTTTATCATTTGAAAGTACATTATTATGCCTTAAATTTTGTGATTTTTTTTCATTTTTCTTTTTGTGGGGTTATCCTGAGTTGTAGGTTGTTAAGTTAACTTGGGTTGACTTCGGGTTTTTTCGATAGTCTTTTTATTTTTATTTGATCTTTTTATCTAGGTCCTTTTTATTTTAAATAATTTTTTATCCCGATCACATTATGTGAATCGCGAGTTAGTTGAGTGAATCTTAGCTATCTTAATTTTTTTTTACATTGTTTTTTTAAAATGATTTTTTTATTTCAATTTAATTCTTTGACATTAGATTGTCGGGTCATGATCTTAGTGATTTTTTCCACTTTTCTTTATATGAGGTTGGCCCAAGTTATGAGTTAATCAAATTAACCCAGGTGGACTCAATTGTTTTCTTGACATTAACTTTGATCTTTTTTAAAAAGTTTTTTTTTTTATTCTGATCTCATATCGAGGGTAGCAGCTAGTTGGGTGAGCTCGGGTTAACTCGTGTTTTTTCTTCGACGTTTCTATTTTTAAATTTTATTTTTCAAGTTTTATCTTTTGATATTAAATTATTGGGCTTTAAGCATTTTTATTTTTTTTCACTTAAAAGAGAAATGGGGGGGGGGGGAGTTCATTGGAATCTAAAAGTAAGTTTGACATATTCATGATGAATAAAAGTGCAAAATTAGATTAATTGAAATATTATTAGTTTAGTTATATAAATATAAATATTACGTAAACTTCGATGTCATTTATCCAGCACAAAAAAAATCTAAAATCTTGGTAGATTATTAGAAATTCTTTTTTTTTACAGCAAAAACTCTTTTTTTTTTTGGCAGAAGTGGTAAAAAAGAGATACAGAGGGGAGATGAGATTAATCAGCTCCTTTTAATACGCAAAGATTCGAACCACTAATATAGTCGAGCTTATAATAATTAAAGGTTCTGAGCAATCCGGTAAAGATATGATACAATAAAATAGGGATTTTAAACAACTAGATAGAGATCTGACCTAGACAAACTATATGGATAGCCTAACATATGTTTTTATGAATCAATGAGACACATGTTTAGATCTAAGAGAAGGTTTTGTCACGTCAGATTGGGTTAACACATTAGGTCTGTGTCTCTTATTAGACTGTTGGATCTCCTAGAATTAGAAATCAAGCCTGGATGTAGGTTATTTTTTCTAGGTTATTTTTGGATTTATTATTTCATTTGGTTTTTTATTTTAATTTCCTTTGTGCATGCTTTTAGATTTCTAATTATTTTCTAATAGATGTAGGGCCTTTTTTTTTTATCTATTTATAGATATTGTAAACATCTAAAAAAGTAAACTTTATTAATTTTATTTTCAAATAATAAAATTATGAATTCATGATTCATATATGTATTTTTTTTTCGCTCATAAAATTTTACTGTGTTTTGTATATTGTTATTATCGTTATAGTTATCGCCTGCATCAACCATGCTTTGAGTTGGCTAATTATTATTTTTTATTTCATATTAAGAATAAATAGGTAGTGAAAGGGAAATTAAGACTTATGAAGAATTGAACAAAAAAAAATAAAAGGTCAATTTTTAAAATAAGATGCCCACTCCGGAGTGGAAAATGGAATAGCAAAGGCAAATACATGTTGTTGGCAAAGTTCCAAGCCTTTGGGCCCAGTTTCATGCAAACATCTAATGCACGTTATGAGGCAACAAATAGAGTGGACCACTTGGAAATGGAAGAAGTGACCTTTGACAGGTCGTCTTGTCTGTGCTACGTAGCAGTGACCTTTGAAAGGTCTTCAATGTTGTGTAGTGACTAGTAAGTGACCTTTGAAAGGTCGTCTCGTCTGTGCTACGTAGCAGTGACCTTTGAAAGGTCTTCAATGTTGTGTAGTGACTAGTAAGTGACCTTTGAAAGGTCGTCTTGTCTGTGCTACGTAGCAGTGACCTTTGAAAGGTCTTCAATGTTGTGTAGTGACTAGTAAGTGACCTTTGAAAGGTCGTCTCGTCTGTGCTACGTAGCAGTGACCTTTGAAAGGTCTTCAATGTTGTGTAGTGACTAGTAAGTGACCTTTGAAAGGTCGTCTCGTCTGTGCTACGTAGCAGTGACCTTTGAAAGGTCTTCAATGTTGTGTAGTGACTAGTAAGTGACCTTTGAAAGGTCGTCTCGTGCCTCGCTATGAGCAGTGACCTTTGAAAGGTCTTCAATGTTGTGTAGTGACTAGTAAGTGACCTTTGAAAGGTCGTCTTGTCTGTGCTACGTAGCAGTGACCTTTGAAAGGTCTTCAATGTTGTGTAGTGACTAGTAAGTGACCTTTGAAAGGTCGTCTGCGCCCACGTGCTACGTGCGGTGACCTTTGAAAGGTCTTCAATGTTGTGTAGTGACTAGTAAGTGACCTTTGAAAGGTCGCCTGCCTGTGCTACGTAGCAGTGACCTTTGAAAGGTCTTCAATGTTGTGTAGTGACTAGTAAGTGACCTTTGAAAGGTCGTCTCTGCCTCTGCTACGTGAGCGGTGACCTTTGAAAGGTCTTCAATGTTGTGTAGTGACTAGTAAGTGACCTTTGAAAGGTCGTCTTGTGCGTGCTAAGCGGGCGTGACCTTTGAAAGGTCTTCAATGTTGTGTAGTGACTAGTAAGTGACCTTTGAAAGGTCGTCTCGTCTGTGCTACGTAGCAGTGACCTTTGAAAGGTCTTCAATGTTGTGTAGTGACTAGTAAGTGACCTTTGAAAGGTCGTCTGCCTCTGCGTATGTGAGTGGCGGTGACCTTTGAAAGGTCTTCAATGTTGTGTAGTGACTAGTAAGTGACCTTTGAAAGGTCGTCTCGTCTGTGCTACGTAGCAGTGACCTTTGAAAGGTCTTCAATGTTGTGTAGTGACTAGTAAGTGACCTTTGAAAGGTCGTCTTGTCTGTGCTACGTAGCAGTGACCTTTGAAAGGTCTTCAATGTTGTGTAGTGACTAGTAAGTGACCTTTGAAAGGTCGTCTCGTCTGTGCTACGTAGCAGTGACCTTTGAAAGGCATCAAAGACTTCCAAGTCGATGGCGTTATCCAATCAATATTTCAACATTAAAAAAAATCCCCACTTTCCAAGAAAATTATATTTTGCAAAATAATAACATTAAAGTCTTATAATGTTATTATCACTATATTATATACATGACAGCTGACCTTGAAAAACAAATAACAAAAATAAAATAAAATCCATAACTCATAAAAAATAATAATAATATCTCCATTTAGAATCTCTCTCTCTCTCTCTCTCTCTCTCTCTCTATATATATATATATATATATTAAAAAATAGATCCATAAAGTAACTAATATAATAAAATTACTTACTCCTTGAATAAAATAAAATTCCTCCTATGTGTACATATTTTCCTACCATATAAATTCTACCGGCCGGTAGAAATGATATTATGTTAGAATTATAAATATATATTTTGAATAACATAATTGATTTAATTGCAAGGTCCCACACACACATGAACACATAAATATCTAAATTATTTAGGTAAAAGAAGTTAGCCTAATTTATTTAGGGAAAGAAAATGAATATTTAGTAAAGCGAATAATATATCACTGATAGAAAATTTATATGTCATTTCATTGGTAACTTTTGTTTATTTGTTAGTATTTTTTCGGTAAATTTGACAAATAACCATTAAATAGATTTTCTATTATTTTGTTGGTGAGTAAACAATGACAATGATATTTGTAGTAATTTTTTCTCAACTCTCTATAATATATCAATGGACTTAAACCATTAGTAACCCCATCAATAATAATTTAGAATCTTTTTAAAAAATATATAAAATCAGTGATATTTGTAGTAATTCTTTTTCAATTCTTTGGAATATAATAGCAGACTAAGCCTGTCAGTAACTCAGTTAATAATAATTTCAAAATATATTTTTTAAAAAAAATCTATTAAAATAAATTAAATTAATATCAAAATAAAATATTTATTATAAATTTAAATATTTATAAGTTCAAATATAATTAATCTAGAATAGAGAGGTTGGAGGTGAAAACAGGTCTTTTGTAAGTTGTTGAAACGTTTGGTTATTGATTTTAAAAATAAAAGGACATCATCATCTATGTATACAATTATAAATTTTGATTATGAATTAAAGATGTCATTCATGATGGCATGAAGTTTTGAATGAGCATTTTCTAGTTTAAAAGGCATTTCAACTCATTTGTAATAAACAAATGGAACAGTGAACGTTGTTTTGTAATGATTTATTTTTAATTAAATTGGACTCGCTAGAATCCTGACTTCATATTAAATTTTGAATATATTGAAGCATTTTAAAGTCTCTTCATAAGATCTCTCTTATTGTGTATTGGATATCTAATATATTGAAGCACTTTGTTGAGAGGCTTGTAATTGATGACATGTCTTAGCGCATTTCTTTCTGTTTCAGCTTGATTTCAGGCATAAAATGATGGCACACAACCAGGGTGATTTACTAGGGCTTATAAGACACTTTTTGAGTAATTCATTAATTTAACTTTTTTATATAATAATTTAGTTGTTTTTTTTTTATTGATTTGAATCGGTCTTTCCTTTGTAAGGATTTTCTTTTCATTAAAACTTTTTTCAAATCAATGCTGTTTGTGCTACAAACTTTTCCAAGTTCATTATCAAAAAAGTAGATAGATGAAGATGATTGCTATTAAAAACTCATTCTGTAAAACTAGGAAAAACAATTACTATAACTACTTATTTCTTGCATCGTAAAAAATATTATTTTAAAATATCCATGTTTCAATGTTATGGTTTTTTACTAGTGATGAAAATGTTGATCTATTAATACTAAATAAACATAAAGGGAAATCGTTACTTATTTTCAATCATTATAATTAATATTCTTTATTCAACTAGAACAAAATATTAAAAAAGAGAAAAATCATGGTGAGGAATAGCAACGAAAGTCAACATGCAACCACAGTTTCAAGACATTACAAAAAAGTAATTATAGAAGAGCTCGGTTTTTTTTACTATGTACATACTTATATTTTATCGTGGATTCACATAGTAAAATTATTATTTTTTTCTTGAGAGAAAAACTCATTTAACTTGGTCCTAGAAATAGGAAGATATTTTCTATTAGATTTATTAGTCATTATTGTTTTGAATAAGAGTAAGGAATTCTTTTTACATTTCAAATAAATAGTATAATGACTTACATGACCTTAAAAGTAAAAAAAATTAGGGAGAAGGGCTTTCTAGTTTTTTTGCACTTTGAATGCATAGTAAAAAATTATAATAGAATTCATGTTTGGGGGCACTTGGGCCTTTTCACCACAGTTATTTTATAATTATCTATTTGGATGGGAGGAATTAAGACTTTGACCATATATAAAATTAATTAAAAAAACATATTGGTGCATGTCACTCACGCGCCAGCAATTAGAAGGCATTTATGTTTATTAGACAGCATATTTGGCACCTCACAATGGTAAAATGTCATTGTCCACTACAGTGTGTAAAGTAGAGCATCGTCATTTTCATAGTGGTAGGGCACGTGTTCATGATAAAGGTGAGGTTAAGCTTCGATGAACCTTTTTCTTCTCCTTTTTCTTTTCTTTCTCCTTGCCTCAAAATTTGCACCAGTCCTTTTATAAATCAATTATGTCCTCTAAGTTGTATTTCCATCAATTTTGGTTATCAATTTTTTTTCTTTTGCTATTTGTTTTTGCTTTTAATGCTTTTTTAACTTCTTTTTTTCAATTTTGTCCCTAAACATTTTATTTCATTTAATCCAATTTGGTCCTCATTCTTTTGATTGCTATTTTTTTCAATTTAATTCCTCATCATTTTATTTCATTTAATTTTTTTGTTCAATTTTGGTCCTCATTCTTTGATTGTTATTTTTTTTATCATTTTCTTAATTTTTTTAATTTTCAATTTAGTCCCTCATTTTTTTCTTTCATTTAATTTTTATGCTAGATTTGGTCCTTATTTTTTTTATTGCTATTTGTTTTGTTTATCTAATTTTCGATGATTAGGGATTTTGCTTGGTATTTTCTAGAGTTTGCCTTCTATGGTTTAATCCTAATCTCATGACTCAGGTCACTAGTTTCGAGGATTAATCCAATTTAACTTTGATATGTGTGTGTGTGTAACTCAGAAGATTAGGACCATGATCTGGATTTTCATTAGCGAATCCATCCTCATCAGAACTTGATATTTCATACAAGGCTTTCTGGAGTTTTTTCTTGTATTCTGACTTTGAGCTTGATGATGCAAGGCTTTCTTGAATTTGACTTTTAGAGGTGAGAATTGTAAATTATCATCCTTCTTGAGATGGAGTTGATGGGGATGTTTGCAGCTATGGAGTTTGATGAGATTGTAGCCAAGTATGCACGACTAATTGACAACAAGCTTGAGTTTCTCTGAATTGGGTCCACCATTTTACTTTGATTTTCCTCATGAGATCTAAAGAGTAACCAATATCTTCATCTACATCAGTTATTGTAATGAAGTCCCAAGATATCATGGGACACCAAAGGTTGAGATGAAATAAAAAGAGGCAGGAATTGAATTCAAAGGTATTTTTGTTGTCAACAATTCCAATCTTTATATGAATTTTTAGGGAGAATCCTACTTATTGAAGAAAAATATTGCCACAAATTGTCTGAGAACTAAGTTGGAAAATTCTTTGGACAATGTTTTATCAAAATGGATAAATGATGAATGGTGAAATTAAGAGGGGGAAATATAAAGAATGATCAAAATGGATAAAGTAATAAATTCTTAAACAAACTAAGAGAAATAAAATTACCATTTTCAATATTTAATTTCTTAAACTAGATAGGAAAAATAAAATAACCATAAAAGAAAATATTTTCCTAAACTAAATAGAAAATAAAATAATAACTAAGAAATTTTATTTTCATAAAAATCCTCGCCATCAACAATAATGTTGTTGAAGGTGCGTTTTGGGATTGAACGAGAGATTAAGAATAATTTATAAGTGAGGTGTTTGGACTAGGTGATGTTGATGAAAGGATTCAAAATTAATTATTTGAGGCAAAAACTAGCCTCACAATAGGAGGTCATACCCTCCTTAAAATATCTTGAATGCATGATGTTGTGGCTTGAATTGATTTTAATGGTGTAAGAGTATTTGATTCTTTTGACTTCTTGACCGGGATGCTCATTTTGAGCCTAGTAAAGACTCTTTGACTTCTTCTATGAATTCAATCTTGAAATCAGATTTTGATATATTATCTTGTTAAATTTATTTTATTTTATTTTTTTAAATATTTTATTTTATTTTTTCAACAACATATTTACAGATTGACAATTTATTTGTGAAAGAGATTTTTGAAAAATAAATCATCTTGAAAATATTAGATGCACAAAATAATTAATAAAATTTTCTCTTTTGATAGTTAAATGATTTTCTCGAGGACCAACCAGATACCCAAATGATATCGTACTATATGTTCTTCACTTTGAAAATTTTGTTTAAGAATACCATTGTAACTAATGTCGAAGGCATCAGTTTCAACTATAAAAAAAGCCTCTGGATTAGGAAGCCTTAAACATGGAAAACTCTTGAGTCGATTTCTAAGAGTTTTCACAATTTTGATCATTTGATGATTCTAGGCAGAAGAGTTTTTCTTAAGTCTTAATTTTGTACAAAGTTTGTCATATGGTTCTAAGATTTGTAAAAATATCTAAAACATAATTCAGGCATCCCATAAACCTTTAAAGTTTTATTCTTGGTTTTATCTAAGGATTTATCGGTAAATTTTATTGATATGGTGATAAAGGTTATTGATCTAAAAGTAAGTTTGACATATTAATGATGAATAAAAGTATAAAATTAGATTAATTGAAATATTATTAGTTTAGTTATATAAATATAAATATTACATAAAGTTTGATGTCATTTATCCACACACAAAAAAATTCCTTTTTCTTTCTTTACATCACAAACTTTTTTTTTTTTTTGCTAGAAGTGGTAAAAAAAAATAAAAAGAGGAGATGAGATTGATCAGCTCCTTTTAATATACGGAGAGATTCAAATTATTGATGTAGTCGAGCTTGTAATAATTAAAGATTCTAAATATTCAGGTAAAGATATGATACAATAAAATAGAGATTTTATACTTTTAGATAGGGATTTGATCTAGACAGACTATATGAATGACATAATATATGTTTTTATAAATCAATGAGACATGTCTAAGGCTAAGAGAATGTTTTGTCGCGTAAGATTGGATTAACACTTTAAAACTGCATCTCTTATCAGACTATTGGATCTCCTGAAATTAGGAATTAAGCTTGGATGCTACTGTTTGGGTTAATTTTGTTATTTTTTTTAGGTTTTTTTGGATTTATTATTTAATTTGGTTTTTTATTTTAATTTTCTTTGTGCTTTTAGATTTCTAGTTGTTCCAGGTGTAGAGTTTTTTTTTTAATCTATTTATAAGTCTTGTAAACATCTAAGAAAGCAGATTTTAGTAGTTTTATTTTCAGATAAATAAATTATGAATTTATAGTTCATATCTGTAATGTTTTTAATGCTTATATTTATCCTTATAGTTCTTGCCTGCGTCAACCATGCTTTGAGCTGGCTAATTATTATTTTGTATTTGATATTAAGTATAAACAGGTAGGTAGTGAAAGGGAAATTAAGAATTATGCAAAATTGAACAAAAAATAAAAGGTCAATTTTTAAAATAAGATGCCCACTCCGGCGTGGAAACTGTGGAATAGCAAAGGCAAATACATGTTGTTGGCAAAGTTCCAAGCCTTTGGGCCCAGTTTCATGGAAACATCTAATGCACGTTATGAGGCAACAAATAGTGTGGACCACTTGGAAATGGAAGAACCGAAGAAGTGACCTTTGAAAGGTCTTCAGTGTTGTGTAGTAACTAGTAAGTGACCTTTGAAAGGTCGTCTCGTCTGTGCTGTGTAGCAGTGACCTTTGAAAGACATCAAAGACTTCCAAGTCGTTGGCGTTATGCAATCAATAATTCAACATTAAAAAAAATCCGCACTTTCCAAGAAAATTAACTTTTAATACATCATAATTAGACTTCTGTATATTTCCTTAGAATTGTTTTTTTTTTTTAAACAAATTATGGAAATATATTGGTAACGTTCTAGAAATGAGACGGCAGAATTTTCGTCCTTAACATGTGTACCTTTTTTTATTGATTTTCATAAATTTAGATATAACTACTAAATTCACGTTGTTTTATCTTATTAATTTATACAACCATTTTAATTCTTATTTAATATTTGTTTTTCTTATTTTCTCTACAATAAGTTGGCAAGGATAATGATGTCCAATATATTTCGGAAAATAATAACATGAAAGTCTTACAATGTTGTTATCAATTTACTATTTTACTAATACCATATATCTGCATGCAATAAATATATTTTCTATTTTTTTATTGTGTGTAAAGAAAATTTTATGGTGTTCATAAAGTAATTAGTGTTTTGACTAGGTGATGTTGATGAAAGGATTCAAAATTGATTATTTGAGGCAAAAACTAGCCTCACAATAGGAGGTCTTACCCTCCTTAAAATATCTTGAATGCTTGATGTTGTGGCTTTAATTTGACTTCTTGACCGGGTAAAGACTCTTTGACTTCTTTTATGAATTTAATCTTGAAATCAGATTTTGATATATTATCTTGTCCCTTGACAATGATTTATTTTGACATAATATTTTGATTTTTTTTTTCAACAACATATTTACATATTGACAATTTATTTGTGAAAGAATTTTTTGAAAATAAATCATCTTGAAAATATTAGATGCACAAAATAATTAATAAAATTTTCTTTTTTGATAGTTAAATAATTTTCTCGAGGACCAACCAGATACCCAAATGATATCGTACTATATGTTCTTGACTTTGAAAATTTTGTTTAAGAATACCATTGTAATCAATATCAAAGGCATCAGTTTCAACTATTAAAAAAGGCTTGTCGACTAGGAAGCCTTAAACATGGAAAACTCTTGAATCGACTTTTAAAGAGTTTTCACAATTTTGATCATTTGATGATTCTAGGTTGAAGAGTTTTTCTTAAGTCTTTTATACAAAGTTTGTCATATGGTTATAAGATTTGTAAAAATATCTAAAACATAATTGAGGTATCCCATAAACCTTTAAAGCTGAGTTTTACCCTTGGTTTTATCTACGGATTTATTAGTAAATTTTATTTATCTAGTGATAAGGGTTATTGATCCTTAATATATATTGTACCCTCAAAAAAATACTTTTAATTGACATCATTTGAGACAACTAATTCATTTTGTTTGATGATATTGAGAAACTTTTGTAAGTTGTTAAAATGTTTGGTTATTGATTTTAAAAATAAAAGGGCATTATCTATATTAAAGATGTCATTCATAATGGTCTGAAGTTTTGAATGAGTATTTTTGAATTCAAAAGGCATTACATCTCATTTATAATGAACAAATGTTATAATGAATGTTGTTTTATAATGATTTTATTTTTCAAGTTTCATCTTTTGATATTAGATTATAGGGCTTTAAGCATTATTATTTTTTCACTTAAAAGAGAAATGGGGGGTGGGGGGAGTTCATTGGAATCTAAAAGTAAGTTTCACATATTCATAATGAATAAAAGTACAAAATTAGATTAATTGAAATATTATTAGTTTAGTTATATAAATATAAGTATTACATAAAGTTTGATGTCATTTATCCACACAAAAAAAAAATCTAAAATCTTGGTAGATTAGAAATCCTTTTTTTTTTTTTTACAGCACAACCTCTTTTTTTTTTGGCTAGAAATGGTAAAAAAGAGATATAGAGAGGAGATGAGATTAATCAGCTCCTTTTAATACGCAGAGATTCAAACCATTAATGTAGTCGAGCTTATAATAATTAAAGGTTCTGAGCAATCGGGTAAAGATATGATATAATAAAATAGAAATTTTATACTAGATAGGGATCTGACTTAGACAAATTATATGGATAGCCTAACATATGTTTTTATTAATTAATGAGACACATGTTTAGACCTAAGAGAAGGTTTTGTCACGTCAAATTGGGTTAACACATTAAAACTGCGGCTCTTATCAGACTGTTGGATCTCCTAAAATTAGAAATCAAGCTTAGATATTGTTGTTTAGGTCAATTTTGTTATTTTTTCTAGGTTTTTTTGGGATTTATTATTTAATTTGATTTTTTATTTTAATTTTCTTTGTGCTTTTGGATTTCTAGTTGTTTCCTATTAGATGTAGAGGTTTTTTTTTTTTATCTATTAATAAGTCTTGTAAACATATAAGAAAGCAAACTTTATTAGTTTTATTTTTAGATAACTAAATTATAAATTTATAGTTCATATATGTAATCTTTTTCTATGCATAAAATTATCCTTATAGGTCTCGATCGGCTGCATCAACCATGCTTTGAGTTGTCTAATTGTTATTTTTTTTAATTTTATATTAAGCATAAACAGGCAGGTAGTGAAAGGGAAATTAAGAATTATGCAGAATTGAACAAAAAAAAAAGGTCAATTTTTAAAATAGGATGCCCACTCCGGAGTGGAAACTGGAATATCAAAGGCAAATACATGTTGTGGGCTTTGAAATGTCTAATGCACGTTATGAGGCAACAAATAGAGTGGACCAATTGGAAATGGAAGAAGTGACCTTTGAAAGGTCGTCCCGTCAGTTCTGTGTAGCAGTGACCTTTGAAAGGCATCAAAGACTTCCAAGTCGTTGGCATTATGCAATCAATAATTCAACATTAAAAAAAAAAAATCCAAGAAAATTAACTTTGAGGATATCATCATCAGACTTCTGTATATTTCCGTAGAATTAAAAAAAAAAAACAAATTATGGAAATATACTGGTAATGTTCTAGAAATGAGACGTCAGATTTTTCGTCCCTAACATGTGGACCTTTCTTTATTGATTTTCATAAATTTAGATATAACTACTAAATTCACGTTGTTTTATCTTATTAATTTATTCAATCATTTTAATTCTTATTTAATATTTTTTTTCTTATTTTCTCTTCAATATCACTTGATAAGTTGGCAAGGATAATGATGTCCAATATATTTCGGAAAATAATAACATGAAAGTCTTACAATGATGTTATCAATTTACTATTTTACTAATACCATATATCTGCATGCAATAAATATATTTTCTATTTTTTTTATTGTGTGAAGAAAATTTTATGGTGTTCAAAAAGTAACTAGTGATATTTTATTAGTTATTTCTTGAGTTGATCTTGAAAAAAAAAAGAAATTAAAACTTATAACTCATCAAAAATACTAATAATATCTATATTTAAAATATATCTCTCCTCTCTCTCTCTCTATATATATATATATATATATAATTTTATTAATTGACTTTATTATTTTTTTATTGGTGAAATATTCTTTAGAAATTATTTTAAAATTAAGAAAAGATAGATGAACTTCTTGTATTTTATTAGAATCTGAGTATATGTCAAATAATCTTGTTTTTATATGTAAAATAAAATTTGGTTTCAACATATTGATTAAACATGTTATGATAGGAGTAAGGAACACATTTTTTGGGAAAAAAGTCAGCTTTTTTATTTTATAAATAAAGAGTTGCTTCCATAGAGAGAATCTTCTCAGTCTATTGATTTCCTTTCATCCAAGTGAGCCGAATTTTGAATCAGATAGCTTGAGCATCCCTAACTTCTTAATTACTAAGCATGCACTTGTTCATATTGTTAGCTTGAAATTGTGGTGATCTTGCGGCTGAGTGGCCAAATAACATGAAAAATTGGTTCCAATTAATGCTGAATATGCAATAAAATCATTCTATCAGACACACTAATTATCACTACCAAAATTATTCAAACAAGTAATGCATATATACGCATCCATAGGTATTTCAGCTAGAAACCTTTGTCTTGAGGCCTATACTAACGGAGCATGCTAACTAGCTTGCTTCTCATCGCCCCTTTGGGTTCATGATCTCAGAGAACACAGCACCAGACATCATTTTCTCCGACTCGTTGCTTAGAAAACTTTGTCCGTCGCTGCTGCTTGTTGTTGCCATTTCCAAAATGCGGGAATTCACAACTAGTTCACTGCCAGTACTAAACAAATCACTGCTGTCATCGATTGAAGAGCCTTTCAGAGGAGCCTCCATGTTAACTTCTTTCTCAGTTTGAGCCACTTTGACATACTCTTCCGTGCTCTCTTGCAGTTGTAATGCAAACTCAAGGCCCCAAACCACATCCGTCATCGATGGCCTTTCGATTCCATTCTCGAGCAAGCATCTCACTGCAACATCAACAAAGTTTTTCAGACAATCTGGTGAGATCTTTCCATCCAGATACGGATCAATGATTTCATTAATCGTTCCGTTGCTGTGGCTTTGTCTAGCCAACTCTGCTAGACTTGCTGGCACTGCTGATCGGTTTATTGCTGGTCTAGCACACAATACCTCGAACAACACAACCCCAAATGAATAGACATCAGATTTTTCTGTCAATTGCTGGCGTTGACAATATTCGGGATCCAAGTACCCAATGCTACCTTTCACAACGGTGCTCACGTGGCCCTTCGATGTGCTCGTAGGGCCTGTTTTGGACAATCCGAAATCCGAAACTTTGGCCACCCATTTCTCATCCAGCAAGATATTTGTTGTCTTCACGTCACGATGAATGACAGTGTGCTTGGCACCTGTGTGAAGGTAATGCAACCCACGGGCAGCACCGATGCAAATCTCTAGGCGTTGAGTCCATGAAAGTGGAGGATTATCAGTTCTGTAGAGATGATCACGAAGCGTCCCCCGAGCCATATAATCATACACCAGGATCATCTCATTATTATCATTACAGTAACCAATTAGAGAAACCAAATGGCGGAATCTAAGCTGGGAGAGCATCTCGATCTCTGTCCTGAACTCGGTTGCACCCTGCTGTGAACTTGGATTCAATCGCTTGATCGCAGCACGATTGACTCCACCATCAAATAATCCTTTGTACACGTTACCAAAGCCACCAACACCAATAATGAATGAATCGTCGAAGTTGTTTGTAGCTGCTATGATCTCAGCTAGCGAGAAATTGTGGCATAAATCAGAAGGTAGAGATGACCTCTGGGTCTCTATTGACTTTGTTGACGATGAAACAAGAGGGCTTAACTTTGAAGCTCCATCACCGGAAACCCAGTACTTGAGTTTTTGGACTCTTCTCCAGAAAATCAAGAAAAATAGGAAAGAGACGACAACAAAACCCGAAACAGTAGCACCTATAATGGTGACTATTCCTCTTCGACTATGCTTTGGCTTTGTTGATGTCGCGCTAGGAGGAGTATTACTAATGGGGCTATCCTGATATACACCAGGATTTGGCCCGGAAAGATTGTCTGATTTGCTCAATTTGAAGATTTCAACTCCATTCAACATTACATTAGAGTAACGAAATGACAGTGGACTAGGGTGCAATGCAATCGACAAATTCTGTACCTCCTCGATTCCTCTGGCGTGCATCATCACTTCGTAATCTTTGTATATGGGAACCCCAATATTTCCATCAGCCCAAGAAATTATATCTGCGGAAAGCTCGGCAGTTTGATTAGCGATATATATTTGAAAGATTAGATCGTTCTGCCATATAGTTGATATAAACTGACAGAAATGAAGCCTAACAAAATAGGTGAAAGTGGAGTGGACCGGAAACTCCCAAGTCATATTGTATTTCTCATTTGCAGTAGAATCGTTCCCCATGGTCCTAGCAGTTCGATAGAGTACGTCAGGTGCAGCATAGCGAGTGTGGTTATTATACTGAAGTTGAATAGTGTCATTATACAGAAGACTGCTCGGTCTAACATCCGTCAAGTAATCCACGTCCCTTAACCAACTTCGAAACATGCCACTGTCTTTGGAGGGTTCGATGTCATTCACAGCCACATTTATTCGGTACATAAGCTCTAAAGCAGTTTCTTTTTGAAGAGGAGAATTGAGGTCCTTGTCAACATCATGCAGACCTGGGTCACCAGAAGTCGTGTAATAAAGATTGGTGGGCATGGATACGATTTCAATCCCGTTGATGAAAGCATATGCATCGGCTACATGAGGACTTGGCGTGAACGTTATGCTCAAATTTTTCTTCTCACCTTCAACATTTAAGATGAATTCTCTGGCGTAACCTCGTTCACCAAGAGAGTCAGTGTAATGGATGCCTCTGAAGTTGCTAAGAAAGGTATAGCGACCGGTCGTGACAGAAAAAGATGCTTTAGACCTGTTGAAACCAGTGTAGGAAGCAGGATAAAAATGGAGACGAACAAACTTAGGTCCTGTTGTTGTGACAGGAAAGATGTAGGTGAATTGGGAGCGAGAGACGCGAGCAATATAATAAGGTACAGAGCTAGTGGAGGCTTCATTTGCTGTGGGATTTGTTGAGGAGCTGTCTTGATCTAGAAGGGCCACAATTGAGTTGTTGTCTGCAGTCCATTGCCTACCGTTTACAAAACGCTCGGAGGATGAACCACAATCAAGCGCTATGTTATCGAGAGGAACGTAATACGGTGGTAAATCCCCGGTTACAAGGATGGTGAGATGGAGGAACAGGAAGGAGAGGTGCAGAGGTGTGAATAAAGATGAGTTTGTGAGAGAGAGATATTTGCTGCTGCTGCTACTCATTTTGTTTTTGACCAGAGGCGGAGAGATGAAGAAATCAAGAGGAGAAGCTCCTTTTAATTATATGCTGAGAGGTGTAAATATAATTCATGCTCGAGTTGAATGATTCTAATTTTTTTTAATCACTCATTTATTATTATTGTTTTCTTTATTTTTCTTTGTTCAATATAAATATAAACTCTCTCTTATCATTATATTTAATTACAAGTTGAAAAGTTAAGATGCATGCCATAACCAACACGGCAACATCTCACACATGAAAGCTCTTCTATATATATATATATATATATATATATATATATATATATATATATATATATATATATAAAGACATGTTTTATATTTAAAAATTATATGTATAATAGTCAATTATGTATTTATTAATTGTTAAATAATATTATATCATGTATTTTTTTAAAAATAATTATATATGAACTACCTAATTTATATAAATATCCTATATAACAATTTTATTTTCAAAACCGAGTTCTTATTTATCAGCGGGGTGATTAATAATTAACTAGAGGTGAACATTTTTGTATGTCAAGGATAAGGTTCCTAATATTATCGTAGATTAAGAACTACATGATAAACTATTTACACAAAAAAGAAGAAGTTTATTCTTCATTACATTACATGATAACCTAGTCTATTAATCTAACGTCATTAGATTACATAAACAAAAGATGAGCTACAGAATCAACTACTCTATGCGAAGTTAAGATGCACTTGAAAACATATTTAACATACAACATGTAATTAAATTATGGAATAATGAATCCAACAATTTTGTATGTTATTTAAGATTAAGGATAAAAATCCTTTCAATACCATTGCTAGGTCTACTCATTTGATTAGTCTAATCCAAAATAAAACCCTTAATGGTTAAAACTTCCTCTTAAAATGACTTGTCTTATTTCACATCATCTACCCTTAATTAGTTTCTTTAATTAATACTATGGTTACCATTCCTACCCAATTCTTTAAATCTCATCTTCCTTAACTTCATTTTGACCGAAACATGTCTAAGGTAAAACACTAAGGTTTTTTCTTCAATCTCTTCCCTCTATTCACCATTAATAAATTCTTCTTCCAAGCAAATACACATATTCATATGCATACATACTTCTATTTGAAACCATCAACAGTACTATTTATTCTCATATCATCACTAAGCTATTTCTACATCATCACTTCCATTTATCAAGAGTTATTCCTAAATCAAGATATTTTCCTTTGGAATCTACCCCATGGCCGAACAACCAAGTTCAATTTCTTCCAAGTTCTTTCATTCCAAGCACTTCATTTTCTCACCATAATCTCACGTTTAAAATTTGTAAGATATGTTCTAATTCTTTAAGCATATAACATGACATAATCAATGCTTTCTCTTACTCTATTCCAAGAATACATGACACCTTGGAAAATTCTGTTTTAATCATTTATTTATCTTGAGAGTGCTAGTTCAAGCTCTAAACATTGAAGACTACAATTCAATTTCTATCCCTCCTTCATGCCTAAACGTGGCCGACCCTATGTTTAGGTTTCCTCTTGATATACTTCAATTTTCTTTGTTATTCACTTAAGTTTTTGTTCCTTCTTCGCTAATTACTTCTATTTGTTTCATTAGGTTCCAAAAATCAGCATATACAAAAAAAACCCTGGTTCTTCACATTTAAGGGGGTTTCATCCCTTCCAACAATATTCAATCAAAACAAAGATGAAAACAAGAAAGATTTTCTTACCACTTGAATTTGAACAAGATCTAAGGATGTTCTTTAACTATTTGTTCTTCTTCTTACTCTTCTTAACTTGGTTCTCTTCCAATTTCTTCTTCTCTAACCGAACTTCTCTCTATCTCTACACCTCTAAATGGTGGTTTCCATCCTCACACTCACTTATTACTCATTCAAGCATCAAATTTTAGGGACATGTAAGAGGTTTGATGAAGAAAATGCAAGAAATAAAGAATATATTATATTTTTTCTTGGGGGTAAAAATTGAATGATAACATCTCCTTTTATTTTTCTTTATTTTACTTATTTTACTTATTTTTTTCTTTTTCTTGGAGTAAAAATATAACTTACATGAGATACATTTTCAATACAAAATAAAGAATATATATATATATTGAAGCATTAAACCTTTCACCTTTCTACTCCTAGAAAATTAAAAAATAATGATATAATATTCTTTAAGTAAATAGTGAAGACTTCATCGGCCTTAGAATTGCCAAGGAAATTGCTAATGAAAAACTTTCGTTAGAAGTATCTCATCGACGGATATTTTTATATTAACAAATCTGTCAGCATTGTAAAATATCAGTGGAATATGTTGTTAGAATATTTCACCGCAATTTTATTGTATTTTTCCATTTGAAATTTGATGTAGGTAAAAGTTAAAGATAAAAACAAAGAAAAAAAAAACATAAATTTTAATGAGTGAAAGGACTACCGATGTGAACCCCTAGTTCACAGGTTTTATTTTCTCTAGATTATCAATCCTCAAGTGCCCCTCTTTACAAGGTTTATAAAGCCTTAAATAGACCATAAACCTTATCTCAACTATGAAACAAAATAAAAATCCAAAATTACAAAGGAAAGAAGCATGAAATCCAAAAATAACAAGGAAAATCATAAAAACTGTCAAAATTAAAGCCCTAGAACGAGATTTTCAAAATCTAAAGATTCAACTGTCGGAGTGCGATTCCAACAGTCAGGAAAAAAAAATTATGGCCCTTTTAAGCTGTTATTCTAACCTAGCGCAACCAGACCACCTCTTGGACATAGACCTGTCACATTAGTCAATAAATGTATCTGCTAGGCTATCCACATAATCTATTTGGAGCATATCCTTATCTAGTTGTGGTAGACCCACACTTGACCGCCTAGAATCACTCATATTGCAAGTCCAACTATCATTCTCCCTAGATTGGAGAAAACTTGTTCTCAAGTTTTGTTCCTCCTCTAACTAAAAAGACAAGTGTTAAACATTGAAGACAACAGAAGTATTCACATGATGAGAAATATAAATTTTATACGCATTATCATTTATCTTCTACAACACCTCACAAAGACCTATCCTCCTTTCCTTCAACTTGTTATAGTCACCCACTGAAAACCTGACACGTATAAGGACTGCTCATAAACACCACTCTTTTATGATGAGTATCAGTTAGGGCCTTATATGTAGCATTGTTGTCATTGATTGTCTGTTTGACCTGCTTATGAATGTCATGCAAGTAATTTGGCATGTAAGTAGCTTAGATGCTCAAGCATCCGATTTGAGGTACGAGAATTAACTCCGATGCTTCAGAAGGATTCTACCCATAGACAATCTCAAATAGACTTAGTTGGGTAGTCCGATTCCAAGATCTATTAGAAGCAAACTCTGCCTATAGCAATGTCATATCCCACTATTTCAGCTTATCTCTAACAATGTTTTGTAGTAAGTTGTCGAGATTGCGATTAACTACCTTTGTATACCCATCTGTCTGAGGGTGATAAGCATTACTAAAGTTTAGCTGAGTTCTCATCCTTTCCCGTAAACTCTTCCAAAATTACTCATGAACTTGACATCCCTATATGAAGTGATGGAACTAAGAATGTCATGCAAACAAACCACCTCATTTAAGTAAAGTTAGGCTACCTAAGATGTATCCATAGTCTTTTGGTAAGCTATAAAATAGACCATCTTTGAGAACTTGTCAACAACAACAAAAATAGAATCTATAGCCTGTTATGTACAGGGTAATCTTAATATAAAATCCATGCTTACATCTAGCTATGGAGCATTAGGAACTTGGTAACGAGGTGTACAACCTAGCATTCGATAAGGCCTCCTTGGATCTCTAACAAATAGCACACCTTTTGACAAAGTTAAAAACTTGTCCTAGTAACTTAGGCCAGAAATAATATGTGGATATTACAGCCAATGTCATATCCCATCCAAAATGCCCCTCATAATGCAATTCACGAATGATATGCTCCTGTAAATAGCAAACTAGAACACAAAACTATAAATCATGAAAAAGATAATCATTTAAAAGCACATAGTTATCTTGTTTACCACTCTCCATTAACTCAACACAAATCTAACCGAATGAGACATCACCCGAATACAGCTCATATAAAGTACCAAATCCTAGCACATGGGTGCGTATGGTACTGAGTAAAGTCACACATCAATTGAGAGCATCACCCACTTTATTTAAATTTTCTGATTGGTACCTCAATGAAAAAGTGAACTCCTACAAAAACAACACCCACTTAGCATGTTGACGACTCAGTTTATGTTGTTCATTTGTGTACCTTAGAGCCTCATTGTCAGTAATTAAAATAAACTCCTTATGCACGAGGTAATGTCTCAAATGCTTTAAAGTTTGAACAATAGCATAAAACTTCATATCATAGTTGGAATAGTTCTTCTTTAAGCTAGACAGTTTCTTACTAAAAAAGGCGATGAGGCACCTACCCTGGCTAAGAACTCTAATACCTACTCTAGAAGTATCAAAATTTACTTCAAATAGTTTCTTAAAGTCCAGTAATGCCAAAACTAGAGCATTGGTTATTTTCTACTTCACTAATTGAAAACAAGTTTCTGCCTCATCTGTCAACTGAAAAGTATTTTTCTTAAGGCATTCTATAATTGGTGCGATAAAGGAACTGAAGTTTCTAATAAATCTTCTATAAAAAGATGTAAGGCCATAAAAACTCTGTATTTTGCATTAAATTATTTGCCCTCGAGCTTTGTTATTTTTTCAGTTTTCTTTATATTTGTTATTCCGAGAGTGGGATGGTAAAGTTAAACCGGGTTTGCTCAAGTTTTTTTAATGAACTTTGGTTTTTTTTACCATGTCCTTCTTTTGAAATTTTTTTTATCCCGATCTCATATCGCGGGTATTGGGTTCGTTAAGTTAGCTCAAGTTGACTCGGGCTTTCTTCTTCGATGTTATATTTTTTTTTTAAGATTGTTTTTTGGTTTTCACCTTTAACATTAAGTTATTAGACCTTGAATTTTATAATTTCTTTTCGCTTTCTTTTCAGTGGGTTGTTTCAATCTTATATCTTGAATTATATTTTAGTAAATTTAACTAAGGTTGTGTTGAATTATCAACTTCTAAATATTCTCTTTTAGTATTAGAAAAAGTTTAGCATTGCGTGCCACATATCTGGTATGAAGGTGTTTAGAAGTGTGGTTACAATTGCTTTTTAAAATGTTTTTCGCTTGAAAATACATTAAAATAATATTTTTTGTATTTTTAAAAAATTATTTTTGACATCAGTATATCAAAATAATTTCAAAACACCAAAAAAATATTAATTTGAAGCAAAAAAAAATTAATTTTTTTTCAAAACTACTTTTGAAAAAAAAAAACATGCTTATTAATATATTAATTACTGATGTTGTTTAGAGATTACAGTGCAGTACCAATATCCCATGGCAAAAGTTGTCGGCCACCGTCGTTAGGAGACATTACGGCCCCTTTCTTTTTGTCAAAAGAAATTAATTGTATAGTGGTCCAGTTGATTTTCCTAAGCATCCACATGACATTATGCCACCGACATCCATCCAAGAATAGTGCTGTTGGTCCACTCAATTCATTCGAGCATGAAAGGGATCTCTTGTGATGTCAATTAATTTCATATATTGGAAAATATGAGTTAACCAATCCATCGTTGCCACGTTCCTCATCTTATCTTCTTCAACATCACCGATCACTGCCACCCGATCCCATATATACAGAGTTAGCTGCTCGCTTAGATTAGCATTAAAAGAGCTAGCGAAACACAAGAGAGATACTATGAAGAGTCTTTCCTTGTCTGCTCTAACATCGTCGTCGTTGTTGTTGATGATGATGCTCAACACCATAAGTTGCAGTGCTAGCATTTCACTTCCGAAAATGGACGGTGACGTCCCCTTGTACTCCTCCGTAGCTGATTCCTATATGGATTTGGAGTTCATGATGGATTCTGAAATTATCAGGATTCTCACGGGCTCTAGAAATGCCCTTGACGCCCTAAGTGGTAATAAGGCAACGTTTAATTGCGGCCATGGTGTACCATACCAGGACTGCTTAGCCCAAAAGAATGGTGGTCACCGATGCGGGATATACAATCGCGAGTGCCCGCACTAATCGAGATCTCTCTCTAATATGTGGCTTTTTCTAGTTTGTTTGTTAAATTCCGTTCTTACTACTGTTATTATTATCTTTTGTATCGAGTGGGTATCGAATTGAATCAATAATACTCATGGTTGATTAAATTCTGCGTTAAACTTTAAATTGCGTTATTTGTTGTTGAAAACTCAATACACAGATAAAAAGAAATAATTCTCATAGAGAAGAGGTAATCACACACAAACCTTTGCAGGACCATTGCAGGATTTTTTAAATGACGAAGTGAATTATTAATAAATACTTGATATTATATATTATTTAAATATGTATATATAGAGAATTAATTTGAAATACATGTAATAACTTATATCAAACAAAATTAATTTAAAAATATTTTTAAAATGAAAAAATTTACGTTATAATTGTTTTTTTCGAGTTTTTATATTTTAAAACCACTTCATAATAACTTTATTATCAATTTTATCGAAGATATTTTTCTTACTGTATATAATTAAACTGTCATTCATTTATTTTTAGTTTAAAGTGAGTTCAATGCTTGTGTTTTCTAAATTTTCCAATGACTTATGAAGTTTTGACAACAATTCTATGCTGATACATAATAGAGAATAGCTAAAATTATAGCTTAAAAAGATTGTTTTGACAAATTAATACTATTATTATTAATATTTTAATATAAAAAAAATTAAAAAAAAAAGATTAAGGGGTCAATTGCCCCCTCATGACCCTATATGGCTCCGCCACTAACCATGGCCACCCTTGAAACTAAGAAATCATGTGGCTGCTGAACTCCAACCCATATATATTCCACGAAATCTTGGGTGCAAAATGTTTATTTTCAAAACTGATTCTAGGAATTTAACATTTATGGATGATGAATTTTAGAAGGTGTTTGAGAGTGTAGTAGTGATTGCTTTTTAAAATGCTTTTCATTACAAAATACATTAAAATAATTTTTTAAAAAATAAAAAAAAATTATTTTTGATATCAACATAATCAAAATTATCTGAAAAATAAAAAACATGATAATCTAAAGTGAAAAAAATATTAAAAAATTTATTTTTTTCAAAGGCGTTTCCAAAATGCAATGTCACACGTAACCTTCCAAAATAATCAAGAAATTTAACGTGACCATTATAAATAATGCTTCTAGAAATTCTAAGAAGTTAAACTATCTTTGTAAACCCCTGTGAATAAAAATAAATAATAAAAAAAAACACATAGGATTAAAGTAATGAGGTCTTGATGAGTAATGGAGATTTGGTATGAAAGAAATAAATAAATAGTAGGAATGATAATAAATGTGTCATATGAGAGAGAGAATGATCTCCATAAATAAATTTAAAGGTATTGTTGAAGTCAAAATGAGAGTCATGATTTTTAGTTTAAAACTCGCAACGTTGGTGAAACCAATGATGAGTTTCAATGGATAAAAGAATAAGAAAAACGAGAAGATATATAAACCCCGGTCAAAAAACTTATTTTGACAAGCTAATAATAAATATGGTAATATTAAATTTATTGAGTATAAATTAAAGGGAAACATCATGAGAATCTAAGTAAATAAAGTAATGCATGAAATTCAAATTTTAGCGTAAAAGACACTGATTGTCTAGTTTTACGGTATTGATGATATATCTTAATCCGACCGTTGAATCGAGCTGAAAGTTTATAAGGAATCTCTAGAATTATTATTATATCTTAGGTTAAAATTTCATATCAATCGGAATTTAGAAAGGCTTTATGAGAGTACTCAAAATCCGGTAAATTGAAGAAGATGACACAAGGGGCATTAATAAGGGCATTTTCATAATTTTATATAAAACAATATTCTCCTCTCTTTCTTTAAAGATAGATCACATTCTCTGCAAAAGGAAAAAAAAAAAAACAAGAGGGAGACCATTTGTTTTGTCCCATTTTCTTCATCTTCTCTCCATTTCTTCAAGCTAAATCAAAAATGAGTGTTCTTATGAGGATTATATCCATAAAAAAAAACAAATTAAATGACTAAACTTTGAGATTTATAGAGCTTAAGAGAAACAAAGAGAAGAAGCTGGAAATTGGAAGAGGAGGACATGTTTTTTATAGATTTTTTCAAGAATTCATTTAAATAAGTTAAAATAGCAAAGGTAAGGAACATTCCTAGAGTAATTTTGTTTCTCTCTCTTTGTTCTTGCATGAGGAGAAGAAAACCTCCAAGTTTAAAAATCTAGGGTTCATGTAAATATTTTGGGGGAATAATTGTTCTTGTGAATTTTGAGGTTAATTGCATGATAATAGCTTGATTAACTGAAAAATAGAAGGAATAAATTGATTTGAAACTATGGGTTTTGGGATTGCAACATGACAAGAACTTCGGCAGCCATATCTTGACTTTTCACTGTTGGATTAGATTGAGTTTTGGATATGTTATTATGGTTAATGTCACCTACATTCTGACCGAAGGGATTGTCAATATCAAACTTAGTTTGAGAATTGTCACTGGAGGAACATTTCTGGAAAATCATCCTTCAAGACAGCCTCGTTCGTCAGTCATTCTATCATCTTTTCACTGTTGGATTGGTCTGGATCTTGCATATATTGTTCATCCAGATGTTATATAAATTCTAAACAGTTAATAGTGGAAACAAACATTCTTACTAGAAATTGTACTTCCCGAATAGTAGGTCTCCAATTTTCAGGTCAGTTCGGTATTGTTCTGATATAGGGAGATTTAATCGTTGGATGTATGTTAATTTTGGATATGTTATTCTAATGATGATGATGTATAATACCATTGTTAGGATTTATTGAATTCTATATTTACAAAATAATGTTTTAAGTTTGGTTTGAGAAATATTGAATGAGAATCTGATGTTTAGCATAAAAAGTATGTTTTGGGACTAAGGATAATGACAATGAATTTAATGATAATGGAAGTGTTTGTGTTATTTTTTAGTCATGTTTTATGTGTTGATAAGTGATGGTATAGTTAAATTCTATAAAGAATAGTGATTGATTAATACTATGGTTGTGTTGGAATGGGAAATCAGGGTAAGGGATGTTGTAAATTGAATTATGATATAAGGAATTATTTTGAGTGTGCTTTGGAAAAAATTAGCATATGTAGTCATTGCTGAAATTTAAGTTAAATTACAATGTTTGGTAATAGATTAAATGTCTTGGGACATTAGAAAATTGGTGACGAGAATTCATGTCTTTGGACACCAAGAAAAAAAAACCGATAATGAAAAGAGTTAATTGGACATTTAATGTTAGTGTAAATAAATTCTAATGTAAATGAATTTAAATGACAAGCAAGAGAATAAAATACATCCATATAAATTGTTTATGAAAGTGTTTCATTTTATGAATTTATGAATAAATAAGGAAGATTCGAATATTAATTCAAGATGTTATAGAAGGGGCACAACAACAACAAGGGAGCGTGAGCCGAGCTTCTATAGCAGGTAGGTGTTCTATACCTACATTTTTTACGTAACATTAATTTTGTTAACTTGTTAAATTCTGGGTCTTTGCATCTATAGGTGAAACCCTAAAGAGAAAGGATAAAGTGAAATAAACGAAAAATTAAAATGAATTTGAGTACTTGATTGATTTAAGAATATGAATTACATTAATGGACTTCGTTGATGATCGTTCCTCGAACTTGATTGGCCAGTCCCAAATGCGGAGACTAATGATGTTAGTAAGGTTTACTAACATCGACATGATCATCCCTAGAAATAAGGAATATTGAACTTGATTAACTATTCGGGTTAATGATATCGACTAGTGACGTCAATGTCGGCAATCACATGAAACTTGATAAACTATTCCTAAAGTGAAAGCTAATGATCTCAAAAATCTTGACATTGACATTTCTGGAAATATTTCAAGGTATTATGGAAAGAAAATCTTGGTGTTGGCATTTACAACGAACTTGATTAGTCGGTCCTGATATGGACAATTAATCTTGACATCGACATTTCTAGAAATATTTCAAGGTATTATGGAAAGAAAATCTGATTGGCTATTTTGGGTTGGAAATAGTCAATGACATTAATCGGTGATATTGGTGTTGGCATTTACAACGAACTTGATTAGTTGGTCTTGATATGGACAACTAATGATCATTAGTGTCGGCATTCCCTTCCAAGTTTTGGGGGAGAGGTGCTATAATGGTATTCCCAATAAGAAATGATTAAAAGTGTTAATGAAATGGGGATTGACATCTTGAAAGGATTATTTATTCGGCTTTAAAGAGGTGGATATTGATTGGAAAATTATGGAATAAGATGGGCAGAGGAACTAGTTACCCGATAATGGGCTAGTGGCATAAGTTTTTCTAATGACCGGAATATGGAATTTAAGTTAAACTGACTTGTGTGGTGTTAAAATTGTCGGGATGATTGATTTGTTGAACTATAAATGGAATGTTGGATGAAACCTAATTGTTAAATAAAAGTGGTAAATTAAGTTTAAGTTATGGATTATTGAAAAAAATAAAAATAAATAAATACATTGATGAAGATCTAATTCTTAGGAAGGATAGAAGAAAAGATCGTATTGCTTGGAACGTAAGAATAGAAGTTCATTGACCATGGTAGATGTTTCGCTCTTCAATTATATAAAGTTATTGTAGTTATTCTTTTGTTTTCTTATATGTGATTTGGGTTGTCTTTCTTATGTATGTTTGATAATTATTAGAACTAAACTGTATTATGGATGTAAGAGAATTATGAGATCACATGGTTAAGAATGAAAGAATTATTTGATGAATGAAATTAATTAATAAAAAAGATAATGAGTATGACTTAGTTGTCTAAATGGTCAAAAACTAAGGAGATATAAACATTTGATTTTGACTTAGTTTTCAAAGTGGTGGAAAGCTAAGGTGAATAGTATTTTACTTAGCCATTCGTAAAGACATGGCTAAGGTGGTACGGATAGATGACTTAGTCATCCGTAAGAACGGAAACTAAGGTATGGTTATAGAACTTAGTCATCTATGTATGAAATGGCTAAGGTGGTAATGAATTTGATCAGGAATTGAGAAAGACCTGAATTATTTATATGATTACTTGGTTTCCATTAAGATGGGGACCAAGGTGGCAAAATGAGTAAACTTTACAAGCAAACTGTAAAGCTTGGTAATCGAGAAGTCATCTCAAGTAACCAAAGTTGAAGGATATGTCTATAGAAAATTTATTAGAGTTTATGGTGAAAAATAAAAGAAAATTCCTAATTTTCAACTAATATTACATAAATTAAATTAATGGTGTTACAAATCACATGGTAGAAATTATTACAAATTAAATGCGCTCGAGAGGTGAAACAAGACATAAAATGAAAATGTTGAGTGATTCTAAGAATGATGAATAGAGATGTAATAAATGAAGGTTAAATGAGAATTTCAAAGAACTATGATTGTGTATCGTTGTATATATGTTTAACTACATGTACATGTATTGTGTGGTTTTTCTTCTATGCTATATTTTATTTTTACTATATTTATTCTATACATGATGAAATTTCAGGTTCTTCACATTCACGCCAGGAGTAGTGTTTTAGGTCCTCTAGACTCCTTTTGTATGATTAAAGAAGAAAATGAACATTGATGTATTTTATCTTTAAAGAATTAAATGACTTGATATGTAGTAGTACTCTTTTTATATGCCGTGTTAGGATATAAATTGTACTATTTTGTATTTGTAATCTTAATATTTGTTTACTTCCATTTATTATGAATTATATGTGTTAATGAGAAAGAAATGAACATGTGAAATGTTATGCATGTACCATGAATGATGTGTTGTTGAGGTTCTACATGATTATGATATGATTGAAAAATAAGTATAATTATACAGGAAGATTGTCGATGACTTGGGACCTCCAGGTATAAGGGAAGCTTTGCCAAAATTTTAGCGAAAATTTCAACAAGTCTCCGATAAGTTAGGTGGGAGAAAAAAAAAATAATACCCATTTTTAAAAAAATTAAGGTTCAAAGTTCTTTTATGAATATATTAAATTACGGGGTGTTACAATATTTTTAAAAAATAAATTTGTTATATAATTGTATTGTCAATTTCATAGCATGATATATAATATGTCATCTAAAAAAATTTATTTATAAACATAAAAATAAAATCTTTATCATTTTTTTTAACTAAATAAACCTAAAAAAATTACATAGATATATAAACCCAAAATTTTTTAGGTATTGGTAAAAGAGTATATAAACCATGAAAACTTATTATTATCTCTGTGATTAACTTAGGTAAAGTGTAAACCCCCAAGTTAAAATTTCTAAAATTGATAATTAGAATTCTAAAAGAAATTTAATTAAATTTGATAGGATAGAATATGTGGAGACTCTTGAGTTTAAATATTATGAATTTTTGCTAGGTGGTGGTAATTTTGGACAGAAGAGAACAAAAAAAAAAAAAGATAAAAAAGCTACTAGCTAATTGGGGAAAGAGTCTTGTGAGTTAGTTGAGAAAAATAGAAAATTTCTTGCGATTTTGTGTTATTTTGATGAAAAAGTCTTAGTAAATTCAAGAGAAGTGGGGATTCTAATAAGTTATATAAATTTCTTTATTTCATGTGGTTTAAAGAAATTATGAATGTAAGAGTTTGGGCAAATCAAATTCTTGTCAAAAGGCATGTTAGTGTGTAGACACGAGGGAGGGTGTTTGAAGGGGATTTTTGGTAGGGTATGTAAACTTTATGTATTTATGGTATGTAAACATGAATGGGATGTATATATGGTTTGATTTCTTGTAACATTGAATGTTTATGCATAATTGAAAATGTCTCAGAGATTTTAAGTAAAATAGAACTCTTATAGGAGTGATTGTTGGTGTGTTGTGTAATATGTTTGGAAATGTATGTGTGTGCGGGGGGCTGTTTTGATAGCTAAAAGTGTGTGAAGTAGGTTACTGTAATATCTCTAAATATGTATGTGTAGGGCCTTTTTTTTAGCCCAAAAGTAGATAAATATTAGTCTTGGCCTCGTGAAAATTAGGATTGTGTATAGGTGAAGGCTGTTATGGCTGAAAGAATTTAGGTGTTTGTTAAAGTTATTGAGCTAAAGGTGAGTGTCAGAGTATGTGTTAATGATGTTATAGAGATTTAACATGTTCCAGTAATAAATTGGGGAAAATATGAAAAAATTATGCGTTTTACTATAAAGGGTCAAATTCTAGTTTCAAGGAATTCAGGAAGATTAAAGAAGTTAATTGCGGATAATTAAATTGGATTGATATTTTCTCTAAATTCTTGGTGCACGAGGATAACTGTTAATGAGATTGAGTTTAATTAAGTTTACAAGTTAGATAAATTTACTATACGTTGGAGTATGCAATATTTAGTGTGAATGACATTGCTACATGGTATAAAATTCATGAGATGAGTTGTTAGTTATTGATAAAGATACCTCTTGTAAATGTCACGAGTTGCATTCGCGACTGGAACTTTCCGAAAGAGAGCTCGCGCATGTCAGGAGTACTAGATAGATGTCTGGCACGTTAACCTTTGAAATTTTAGTATAGTTTTGTTAAAAATATTATAATTTTGGTATGTTTTATTGAATGTGTTTGGAATGGAAAATAGATGAACTATGTGTTTGGAATGAAATAATACATTATAGATTGAAATGTGAATTAATGAGTCATGTGGTTGAAATGGGAAAGATGGATGTTATGGTTAAAAAAATAAATAAAAGGATTATATGTTGGAAGAACTATAAATGCATTAAATAGGAATTGGAAAGGAATGGAAGGATTGTTTGGTATCATAGTCAGCTAATTGGACGGAAAGTATGAATACAAATATTGAATTTAGTCAGCCATTTAAACGGAGACTAATGCGGATTGTTGTAAATGCGAATTTAGTCAGTTATCATTTGTTATAAATGCAAGAAATTGGATCCTGTGAAGCATGATTGCACCAATATAAAATAAAGATAAATTTGAAAGAAAAAAAAAAAAAAAAGGCAATGAATGCAACTACTTGGGATGACGAGGAAGATAGTGTTACCTCTCAAAAGATGATGACCACAAATTGAAAAAACTAACCACTCAATATTTGAATGACCTTCGGCAATTCCGTCAAAAATTATTGACTTGTCATGTTTCGAATGGAATTGTTGATAGAATTTTTGTTATTTCTTTTTTTTTTCCATTCCATCATAAATTATAGATAAAGAACATTTCATCGCAATTTCTATTGGTAATTGCTGACAAAGAATTTCTATCATTATTTATATTAGAAAATACTGACAAATTAAATATTTTTTTTATTGATGTTTTCATTGCTATTTATTGATTTTTCTGTAGTGGTTAGAATGAACTTCTATATATCATATTGTGAATTTTTCTATCCTTCTTCTTATTTAGTTGTTTTATTTTGATAATTATCAAATAACCATTTCAACTAAAAAACACGTATTAATAATTTTATATTATTCTATTATACACTCGAGGGAGAGTACACAGATACATATATAAAAAAAGATCCTTAGCATATAAGAATACATGTATATTAGCCTAAAAAAAAAGGAAATTGAAGTCACTTTACCAAAAAAAAAAAAAAAAACAGACTTTAAGTTAAATTGTGAAACATTCACGAGATCAATGTTGAACTACTTTACTTAGAGAGACCATTATATTTTTAGAATAAGGAAGACTAAAGGATATGCTTGGGGGGACCAAACACATGAAAACTACGTTCACTAAATGGCATATAAAAGAAAATAAATGGCATTACTTTGGTAGTATTTGGTTTTGGTGACAGGACAATGCATACAATGTAATATAACAATTTTCACCTCCTTTGGCATGTTTTTTTTCTTATAATTTATGTGGTTTTAAAGTATCTTGTAATAAAAAAAATTGAATTTATGGGAAATTATGATACTTGTAATAATCCCATATCGGCGAGTGAGGGTTTGGTAGCTGGCCTTATAGTAGTGCTGGTTGCTAACATGTTGTACGCGTTTTGGGGCATCAGACTCAGAAGTGGGCTCGCGTTACCAAGAACAAAATCGTGAGGGCGGTAAGGCCCAAAGCGAACAATAGACGACATGTTGGATCGGGCTGTTACATTTGGTATCGGAGCCGACTTCACTGGTTGTCCAGTTATGCCGACGGGGTCGTCAAGCTCCTTAAAGGGGGTGGATTGTAATAATCCCACATTGACGGGTGAGGGTTTTGTAGCTAGACTTATTAGTAGTGCTGGTATCTAACATGTTGTACGCGTTTTGAAGTGTCAGGGTCAGAAATGAGCTCGCGTTACCAAGAGCAAAACCGTGAGGGCGGTAAGGCCCAAAACGGACAATATACGACATGTTGGCCATGCTGTTACAATACTTGTTTAATGGTTATTTGGTTCGTTAATCGTATAATTATGTGGTTCATAAAAGCTATAAATCCAAGAACTTGTAAATATTTAAGTTAAGACTAAACTCAACAAATTAATAATTCTCGTATCTTGTTGAGTTTAATTTTAATTTATATATTATTGAGTTCTTGGATTTACATAGGATGTTGTGATAGGTGCATATGTTCTTGAATGTGAAAGTGTGGTTTAATATACGCTATGGTTTATTATATACAAAGAGGGAGAACATGCATGTTATAAGATGTTGAACACATTCTCAAAACTCTAGAACTTCCAGGAAATAGTCCGATTATTTTTTTAAAATGATAGGCACATTGCATGACTTGTCGTCATTTAATAGATGTTGTGATTTTTAAATATAATATTCTTAAATGTGAAATATACAAATTATGTTATTTCAACAATTATTTTTTTAAATTATGTTGTTCAGCCAATATTTTTAATTTACCGTGCTTGTTTAAAAAAAAATTGTTTTCTTAAATGCATTTTTTCCTTGAAAAATCATAAACTTTTAATGTAAAATTTATAAAGAATTTAAAAAGTTTATACAAGATTTATGAAACATTTTATAAATTAAAATATTAAATTAAATTAAGTAATGAAATAAAAAAAAAAAAAAAAGCCTTGAAGTTGAGCCCAGGCACGCTTAGGCCAATGTCCATGCACGCCCAGGTCTTTCTCCAGGCCCAGTAGCCTTTTAGAAAACAAAGATATAGATGGGCGACCTCCTTGCGTTCTAGTAATGGCTGGCATCAATATTTTTTGAATCCTTATTTTTAATTCTTTTAAATTAATTATAATTAAAAAGTATTGATGTTTTACTGTAGCGCATGCTACTATTCACGGTAAGTGAATTCACTATGGATTGCACTGTGGATACATTGTAAGTGCTTTCACTGTGGACTACACTATGCTGCACTATAACATGAATATTATACACTGTGAGTGCTTGTACTATTGGTGGGTGTATTTGGGGAGGCTGCAAGCTATAGGCCCCAAGCGCTAGGCTGGAAGCGTGCCTCCTGGAGCTGCGCACATATGGCGTTTGGACTACCTGCTTGGGGCTGGACAAATACAGCGCCACGTGGCGCTTACACTGCCTATACTTATTTTTTAATTCATCCAAAAACACTTATAAATGCCCCTTTAATTCTCCTAAATACAAATCTAACCTCAAAGCTATTTTTAAACAACAAATATACACAAAATCTGATGTGAAATTTTTTAGATCTAGCGATTTAAATCCATGACATGATAGAATTTATGATCTTAACTTTTTCGGCTAAGCAAATTCAATGGTCACAGATTCATACATAATTAACGGTTGAGATTGGAAAGTGTATGACATATTTTGAAATGTTCACGAGGATAGATTTACAACAAAATTCATAATGATTCTTGTTTCTGTACTTCATTTTACTCTCTCTCTTTTTTTTTTCTTTTTTTTCTTTTGGGGAGACAAGTTTAGATTAAATAAACATGTTAATAATCATGAAGGTCTACACTTACCTAAACATTAATTAGACGATATGTTTGGGTCCTTTGAAGTTTGAATGCTTAATGGCACTTACCAACGAGCCTAGTACATCTCAAATCTAATCTGCATAATTGTTTTTTAAAATATTTTTTAATTAAAAATATATTAAAATAAAACTTTTATTTTTTTAAATTATTTTTTATATTAATACATTAAAAATTTTTAAAAATATTAAAATAATATTAATTTAAAATAAATTAAAATTTTCAAAACAAACATAATCTAACATTGTGGTCGTCGTCGTTGTTGACGATGATGCTGCTCAACACAAAAAGTTGCGGTGCTAGTATTTCACTGCCGGAAATGGACGGTGACGTCCCCTTGTACTCCATAGCTGATTCCAACTTCGATTTGGAGTTCATGATGGATTCTGAAATCAACAGGATTCTTAGCTCTCGCCTTGGCGGAGTTGGTCCTCTCGATCCTATTAAAGCAGTGTTTGGTGGCGGCCGAGGTAATCGATACGACGTGGGTAAGGGTTCTCCTAAACCGCCGCGGGGGCCGTACTTTCGCGGCTGATAGTAGTTTCTTTCATATACTAGCAGTTATTCCATGCCCATGATATGTACCTATTTTTAGGGAGCTTGTTAATTCCCTTTCTACTACTGTCATTATTATCTATTGGAATCGAGTGGGTGTCGAATTGAATCATATAAGTTTCTCTACAATGGGTAATATTTATATTTTATTTCCCTTTAATATTCTTTTTTATTTAATATAATTAATTGTTAATAAATGTTTACATGGAGGGAGCTATATATATATCATGTTAGTTTAATTTTAGCCCTTCGACTTAAATCAAGGGCTAGGATTTTAACAGACAATTTTCTCTCCTGCTTAACTAAATTTATTTCCTTTTATGTTTCAATTAAATAATATATATATATATATATATTTAATGCATAATTTGTAAAGCTAAAAACCTTCTCCCATCTCATGCGTTTTTTTAAAAAAAACTCTTCTTTAACCATTCAAATTAGTGATGGAAATGGGTGCCCTACAAAATCCAAGCCAATGGGAACGTTTACAAGTAGTATTTTCTTTTTTGATAGGCAAACGAGAAAGGGAGCGGCGTATATATCTCTTCTGCCTGTGAAAAACCCAAATCCAATATATATATATATATATATATATATATATATATATATATATATATATATATGTTTTTATATTGTGTCCTGTATATTCCCGAATAATTTATCTTTTGAGGTAAATTTGTTATTAGGTTGATATTTTGATTATTTTATATTTGATTATATATTAGAGTGATATTGAATTTTTATTTTTTTAATTTATTCCCTAATAATTTTATTTCATTTAATTTTTATATACAATTTTGGTCCTCATTATGTGATTGCTATTTTTTTTATTTTTTTTTATTTTAATTTTCAATTTAGTCCCTCATTGTTTTCTTTCATTTAATTTTTATGTCAGATTCAGTTCTTATTTTTTTTATTGCTATTTGTTTTTTTTTTTCAATTTTGAATGATTAGGGATTTTGCTTGGTATTTTTTAGAGTTTTCATTCTATGGTTTAATTCCGGTCTCATGAATCAGGTTACTAGTTTTAAGGATTAGCCCTATTTAATTTTGATATTTTTTATGCCCTTTTCTTAAAATTGATTATTTTTCAATTTTATCATTTAACTTTAGGTTATTGGGCCTTAAATTTCATGGTTGTTTCCATTTTTTTTTATGGAGTTATCTCGGTCTCTTATCCTATGTTATAGGTTTGCTGGATGAACCCAGGTTCATTCGAGTTTTTTTCTTATTTTTTTATTTTATGTTATCCTTTGACATTAAGATATTGAGTCTTGAGCTTCGTTAAATTTTCTACATTCCTTTATGTGGGTTTCTCTCGATCTCATATCACAGGTCTTAGACTTTTTTATTCTTTTTTATTTCATCATTTGAAATTATATTATTGGACCTTGAACTTTATGAGTTTTTTTCATTTTTCTTTCTATAGGGTTATTCTGGGTCGCAGGTATGTCAAGTTAACCCGGGCTGACTTCAGTTTTTTTTTAAATTCCTTTTATTTTACTTGGGTCTTTATTTTTTTACCCTGATCACATTTTGCAGGTTGCGAGTTAGTCAAGTGAACCTCGGCTGACTCAATTTGTTTTTTACATTTGTTTTTTTAAATGATTTTTTATTTCAATTTAATTCTTTGACATTAGATTGTTGGGCTATGATCTTAGTCATTTTTCCACTTTTCTTTATATGTCGTTGACCCGAGTTACGAGTTTGTCAAGTTAACTCGGGTGGACTTAATTGTTTTCTTGGCATTTTATTTATTGATTTAACTTCGGTCCTTTTTTAAGTTTTTTTTTAAATTATTTTTTTTATTCTGATCTCATATCGAGGGTAGTGGGTATTTGGGTGAGCCCAGGTTGACTCGTGTTTTTTCTTCGACGTTTCTATTTTTGAATTTTATTTTTCGAGTTTCGTCTTTTAACATTAGATTACTGGGCCTTGAGTTTTACTATTTTTTTCGCTTTCTTTTCTATAGCATTATCCTAAACTTTTATCCTGGATCATGGGTTAGTCAAGTTAACCTAACTTGACTTAGATTATCATCGCCTGAATTTTTTTATATATATATTCATGATTAATAAAAGTACAAAATTAGATTAATTTAAATATTATTATTTTAGTTATATAAATATTACATAATTTTGATGTCATTCATCCACTCCAAAAAAACAAAAAACCTAAAATCTTGGAAGAGATTAGAAATCCTTTTTTTTTTTTACAGCACGAACTCTTTTTTTGTTGCTAGAAGCATAGTTATTAAACCCAGCCCGGGGTTGACCCGCCAAGGGGTCGGGTCCCGGTTTCAGGGGTCAACTCGGGTCAACCCGGATTAACCCGGAAAAATTTAAAAAAAAATAAAGTTTTAATATTTCATATGAAAAAAATCCATGTAAATATAGATTATACATATTATGAAGTTTAAAAGAATATTTTAAAAAGTTTTTTTATCCCACATTAAAAAGATAGTATGTTAAGCTTTTAAGTTAAAGTATTTAAACTAAAAAAGTTTTTTATCCCACATTAAAAAAATATAACTTTTTTCTTGGAAACATAGAGTATATATACGAATGGGTTTCGAATCCCACATTGAAAAAACATAACTTTTTTCATGGAAACATGGAGTATATATATGAAAGGGCTTCAAATCCCACATTGAAAAGATACTATGTTATCCTTTTAAGTTTAAGTATTTAAACCAAAAGGTTTTTTATCCCATATTGAAAAAACATTGTTTTTTTCATGGGAACATAGTGTATATATATGAAAGGGCTTCAAACCCCACATTGAAAAGAAACTATGTTATCCTTTTAAGTTGAAGTATTTAAACCAAAAGGTTTTTTATCCCACATTGAAAAGACATGGTTTTTTTCATGGGAACATAGTGTATATATATATATATATATATATATATATATATATATATATATATGAAAGGGCTTCAAACCTCACATTGAAAAGATATTATGTTATCCTTTTAAGTTGAAGTATTTAAACCAAAAGGTTTTTTATCCCACATTGAAAAGACATGGTTTTTTTCATGGTAACATAGTGTATATATATATATATATATATATATATATATATATGAAAGGGCTTCAAATCCCACATTGAAAAAATACTATGTTATCCTTTTAAGTTGAAGTATTTAAACCAAAAGATTTTTTATCCCACATTGAAAAAACATGACTTTTTTCTTGGGAACATAGAGTATATATACTAATGTGTTTCAAATCCCACATTTGAAAAAAAAAAACCAGGTCTCGTCCGGGTTCGCCCGCATCGCCCGGGTTTGGCTGGGCTATTGCCACAGCCGGTCTTTTGTTAAACCCGGACCGGTCCAGCCACCGGGTCGACCGGGTCGACCTGCCGGGCCGGGCCGGGTTTAATAACAGTGGCTAGAAGTGGTAAAAGAGAGATAAAGAAAGGATATGAGATTAATCAAATACTTTTAATATGAAGAGAGTAATTCAAACGATTGATGTAGTTAGAATTTGTAGTAATTAAAGGTTATAAGCATTCGGTGAATATAATATACAATTAAATTAGAATTTTATATAACTAGATAGAAATTTGAACTAGATATACTATGTGGATGACCTAATATATGTTTTTATAAACCAGTGAGACATGTTTAGATCTAAAAGAAGGTCTTGTCGTGTCAAATTGGTTTAACACATTAAAACTACATCTCTTATCATACTATTAGATCTTCCAGAATTAGGAATCAAGCCTGGATGCTTCTGTTTGAGTTAATTTTATTATTTTTTTAGGTCTTTTTAGATTTATTATTTAATTTGGTTTTTTATTTTAATTTTCTTTGTGCTTTTGGATTTCTAGTTTTTTTTCCAGTAGATGTAGGTTTTTTTTAATCTATTTATAATTCGTGTAAACATCTACAAAAACAGACTTTATTGGTTTTATTTTCAAATAAATAAATTATAAATTTATGCTTCATATCTTGATTCTTTTTCCAAGCTTAAATTTATTCTTATAGTTTTTGCCTATAAGGCAACAAACATCTAATGCACGTTATGAGGCAACAAATAGAGTGGACCAATTGGAAACGGAAGAAGTGACCTTTGAAAGGTCGTCTGTGTTGTGTAGTAAGTGACCTTTGAAAGGTCGTCTCGTCTGTGCTGTGTAGTAAGTGACCTTTGAAAGGCATCAAAGACTTCCAAGTCGTTGGCGTTATTCAATCAATAATTCAACATTAAAAAAATCCGCACATTCCAGGAAAATTAACTTTGAAGATATCATAATCAGACTTCTGTTTATTTCCGTAGAATTAAAAAAAAAAAAACAAATTATGGAAATATATTGGTAATGTTCTGGAAATGAGACGTGAGATTTTTCGTCCTTAACATGTGGACCTTTCTTTATTGATTTTCATAAATTTAGATATAACTACTAAATTCACGTTGTTTTATCTTATTAATTTATGCAGTCATTTTAATTCTTATTTAATATTTGTTTTTCTTATTTTCTCTACAATAAGTTGGCAAGGATAATGATGTCCAATAAATTTCGAAAAATAATAACATGAAAGCCTTAATGTTGTTATCAATTTACTATTTTACTAATACCATATATCTAAATTGTGTGATATTTTATTAGTTACTTCTTGAGTTGACCTTGAAAAAAAGAAAGAAATTAAAACTTATAACTCATCAAAAATACTAATAATATCTAAATTTAAAATATATCTATTGATTTCCTTTCATCCAAGTCAGCCGAATTTTGAATCAGATAGCTTGAGCATCCCTAACTTGTTAATTACTAAGCATGCACTTGTTCATATTGTTAGCTTGAAATTGTGGTGATCTTGCGGCTGAGTGGCCAAATAACATGAAAAATTGGTTCCAATTAATGCTGAATATGCAGAGTACTGCAATAAAATCATTCTATCAGTCGACACACTAATTATCACTACCAAAATTATTCAAACAAGTAATGCATATATATGCATCGATAGGTATTTCAGCTAGAAACCTTTGTCTTGAGGCCTATACTAACGCAGCATGCTAACTAGCTTTCTTCTCATCGCCCCTTTGGGTTCATGATCTCAGAGAACACAGCACCAGACATCATTTTCTCCGACTCGTTGCTTAGAAAACTTTGTCCGTCGCTGCTGCTTGTTGTTGCCATTTCCAAAATGCGGGAATTCACAACTAGTTCACTGCCAGTACTAAACAAATCACTGCTGTCATCGATTGAGGAGCCTTTCAGAGGAGTCTCCATGTGAACTTCTTTCTCAGTTCGAGCCACTTTGACATACTCTTCCGCGCTCTCTTGCAGTTGTAATGCAAACTCAAGGCCCCAAACCACATCCGTCATCGATGGCCTTTCGATTCCATTCTCGAGCAAGCATCTCACTGCAACATCAACAAAGTTTTTCAGACAATCTGGTGAGATCTTTCCATCCAGATACGGATCAATGATTTCATTAATCATTCCGTTGCTGTGGCTTTGTCTAGCCAACTCTGCTAGACTTGCTGGCACTGCTGATCGGTTTATTGCTGGTCTAGCACACAACACCTCGAACAACACAACCCCAAATGAGTAGACATCAGATTTTTCTGTCAATTGCTGGCGTTGACAATATTCGGGATCCAAGTACCCTATGCTACCTTTCACAACGGTGCTCACGTGGCCCTTCGATGTGCTCGTAGGGCCTGTTTTGGACAATCCGAAATCCGAAACTTTGGCCACCCATTTCTCATCCAGCAAGATATTTGTTGTCTTCACGTCACGATGAATGACAGTGTGCTTGGCACCTGTGTGAAGGTAATGCAACCCACGGGCAGCACCGATGCAAATCTCTAGGCGTTGAGTCCATGAAAGTGGAGGATTATCAGTTCTGTAGAGATGATCACGAAGCGTCCCCCGAGCCATATAATCATACACCAGGATCATCTCATTATTATCATTACAGTAACCAATTAGAGAAACCAAATGGCGGAATCTAAGCTGGGAGAGCATCTCGATCTCTGTCCTGAACTCGGTTGCACCCTGCTGTGAACTTGGATTCAATCGCTTGATCGCAGCACGATTGACTCCACCATCAAATAATCCTTTGTACACGTTACCAAAGCCACCAGCACCAATAATGAACGAATCGTCGAAGTTGTTTGTAGCTGCTATGATCTCAACTAGCGAGAAACGGTAGCATAGATCAGAAGGCATGCAGAGATGGCCTATGGGTCTTTGTTGACTTTCTTGAAGAGGAAACAAGAGGGCTTAAGTTTGAAGCTGCATCACCAGAAACCAAGTCCTTGAATTTTTGGACTGAATTTTTGGACTCTTCTCCGGAAAATCAAGAGAAATAGAACAGAAACGACAACAATGCCCGAAACAGCAGCACCAATAATGGCGACTGTTCTTCTTCGACTATGCTGTGGCTTTGTTGAGGCTCTAGGAGTATTACTAACGGGGCTGTCCGGATATGCGTCAGGATTTGGTCCGGCAAGATTGTCTGATTTGCTCAATTTGAAGATTTCAGCTCCATTCAACATTGCATCCAAGGCATTAGTAGACTGAATAGGGTGCAATGCAATTGATAAATTCTGTATCCCTTCGTTTCCTCCGGCATCCATCATCACTATGTAATCTTTGTATATGGGAACACCATATCCATCAGCCCAAGAGATTATATCTGCGTAACGCTCTGCCGTTTGATTAGCGATATATATTTTAAAGACTAGATCGCCTTTTTGCAATATAATCGGTATAAACTGACAGAAATGAAGCCTAACAAGATAGGTGAATGTGGAGTGGACCGGAAACTCCCAAGTCATATTGTATTTCTTATTTACAGTAGAATCGGGCCCCATGGTCCTAGCAGTTCGATAGAGTACGTCAGGTGCAGCATAGCGAGTGTGGTTATTATACTGAAGTTGAATAGTGCCATTAAATTGAAAAGCGCTTGGTCGAGCATCCGTCAAGTAATCGGGATCGCTTAACCAACTTCGAAACATGCCATTGTCGTTGGGCGGTGTGATCTCTCCCCCACCCACATTTACTCGGTACATGATCTCTAAAGCAGTGTCCTTTTGAAGGGGAAGAGAGACCTCGTGGTTAACATCATACATCCCTGGGTCATCTCCTGCAGTGTAATAAAGATTGGTGGGCATGGATACGATTTCAATCCCGTTGATGAAAGCATATGCATCAGCTACATGAGGGCTTGGCGTGAACGTTATGCTCAGATTTTTCTGCTCATCTTCAACATTTAAGATGAAGTGTCTGGCGTAACCTCCTCGTTCACCACGTGGGTCAGTGTAATGGAAGCCACTGAAGTTGCTAAGAAAGGTATAACGACCGGTTGTGACAGAAAAAGATGCTTTAGACCTGTTGAAACCAGTGTAGGAAGCTGGATTGAAATAGAGGCGAATGACTTAGGTCCTGTTGTTGTGACAGGAAATGTGTAGGTGAATTGGGAGAGAGAGACGCGAGCAGTATAATAAGGTACAGAGCTAGTGGAGGCTCCATTTTCTGTGGGATTTGTTGAGGGGCCGTCTTGATCTAGAAGGGCCACTTTTGAGTTGATGTCTGCAGTCCATTGCCTACCGTTTACAAAACTCTGGGAGGATGAACCACAATCAAGCGCTATGCTATCGAGAGGGACGTAAGGTGGTGGTGAATCCCCAGTTACAAGGATGGTGAGATGGAGGAACAGGAAGGAGAGGTGCAGAGGTGTGAACAGAGGTAAGTTTGTGAGAGAGAGATATTTGCTGCTGCTGATGCTGCTGCTGCTATTCATTTTGTTTTTGGCCAGAGGAGGAGAGATGAAGAAATCAAGAGGAGAAGCTCCTTTTTATTATATGCTGAGAGGAGTTCAAGTCATGCTATAGTTGACTGATTCTAATTTTTATTCCTTTTTTGATTTCTTATGTGAAATCGTTTTCAAGTATTAGTAATTATAAAAGTCTCACGAAGCTCCTTTGAAAGTTTTATTTTTTTTTAAATTTAATGTGAGTATCTAGGCCAGCTTTCTAAAAAGTTTTTAATAATATGAGTAGGGCATGAAGAACTTCCAACTCGTTGGCTGTATTCTATCAACTTTATCTTTAGATTTTTTTATTTGACTAGATTGAATAAAAATCCAAACATTTCTTATGTGATATATGTTTTTCTTTATTTTTTTAGGAATATATAATTTTTTAGGCTATGTTTATTTCCTGGAATTCATTTTCCGGGAAACCACTTTCCAAACTTTCCTGTGTTTGTTTGCCATTAGAAAAGTTGGTCAACGGAAAATATTTTCCGGTCAACGGTAAACACTTTCCAGTCAACAGAAATACTTTTTGGTCAACGGAAAATACTTTCTAGTCAACAGAAACACTTTTCGAATTTGATTTGGTTTTCAGGAAAGTGTTTTCCCTTTTAGCTGTGTTTGTTTGCCGGAAAGTGATTTCCGGGAAATCACTTTCCAAACTTTCCTGTGTTTGTTTGCCATTAGAAAAGGTGTTGCTCAATTGAAGCAATTTGGTATTCCTTTATATTAAAAGCAATCTTGAATAATTTCATGATCAAAAGAATCTGAATGTACAGACATCTCAAAGGTATTGATATAGAAAATGATCTAAATAATCTAGATATAAAGTTCATGATGGATAAAAATTTTAAAAAATAGGTTAATTACAAGATTGTTAATTAGAGATTGGAAACCTTTTTCCTCATGATCAGCTCGAACTTTTGAGTGATTCAAACCATGTTTTGAGTTGATTAATTATCCTTCTTTTTTTTCACATCTTATGAAGTATAAACAGGTAGTGAAAGGGAAATCAAGAATTATACTGGATTGAACAAAAAAATATATAAAGGGTCAATTTTTAAAATAGGATGCCCACTCCATCATATACAAGTCGCTGGCAGAGTTTCATGTAAATATCAAAGGCACGTTATGAGGCAGCAAATAGAGGGGACCAATTGGCCATGGAAGAAGACCTTTGAAAGGTCCTCTGTATTGTGTATTCGTGATCAGGGCATCAAAAACAGTTGATATTTAGATTTTTTCTTTCCGTGAGTTAGACATTTTCTTTTAATAAAAAAATTTATATATAGATTTTTTCAACATATTTTTAGTATTTAAAAAAATTCTAAGGGAAAATAAAATTTTTTTATAAATATATATAATCAAATAAATCGATAACTATGTGTTTTATTAAGTGAAAAAAAACTATAAACGATAACTAAAAATAAAACTGAAAAAATCAAGAGACAGAAACAAATGAAAATATTTAATTTTATAAGACAAGATATTTATATGACTGTGTTTGCTAAATTTATTGATTAAAATAAGTTTTTAATTCAATCAAACGATAATAAAAATAAACATACAAACATTAAATTGATTGAATAAAATAAAAGGAAAAATAATAATATGTAAGGCTACACATGTTATAAATATTATTTGAAAATAAATTTTTTTATTTTCAAAAATAAAATTCATCTATACAAAAGATTTTAAAAAATTATAGATAAATAAAATAAAAACCTCCTCAAAAATTAAATACATAATCAAAAAATAATTGTCATTTCAAAGAGGCTCTCTAAACAACATAAAAAGGGTATTGATCTAAATATAAAAAAAAATATAAAAAAAACATATAAAAAAGAATTAATTTTAAAAAAATAGAACACAAAAAACAAAAGCAAAGGTCAGACATTGCTAGACCTAGCAAGCCAAGTCAACCAGCTTGACCCATTTTGTTAGGGCCCATGCACGATGACTTTTTTTTTGTTTAAATTATTTATAAAAAAAATAAGATGATACGTCGTCAGTGGGCTATATATTTTTTCTATTACAAAAACGTTGTACATGCATGCTTGTTCGATGCATTTTTTACATAAAAAAATTTAAAGTTTAAATTAAAAAGTTCATGCATACATGTATCAAATAAATCGAAAATTATATGAATTAATAATCGGAAAAAAAGTATTGATGATAACTAAAAATAAAATTAGAAGATTCAGATGTGTTAATAAACGGAATATTTACCTGGTTGTGTTTTTTGAATTTATTTATTAAAATTAATATTTTTATTCAATCAAATGATATTAAAAATAAACACACATATTAAATTGATTAGATAAAATAAAAATAAAAATAAAATATTATGCAAGGTTATGCATATTATATTATCTGAAAATAAATATTTTTTTATTTTTAAAATAAAATTCATGTATACAAAAAGATAAAAGAAAAAATTATTGATGATTTAGAATGACTTTTTCAAAAATTAAATACGAAAAACACTATAAAAAATAATCTCTATAAAAAAAATCAACAAAAAAAACCACAAATGAGAGATATTAATTAAAACATAAATTTAAAAAATATTTAAAAAAAGACACATAAAAAAAACCAGTAGAAAAAAGCAATATCAGAAAAAAAAATTATATGATTATTGTGGCTTAACTCATTAAACTCATGACACAAACAATAAACTCAATCAGGTTCAATAGTTTTCCCCCTTAAATATATATATTCAACTTTGAACAAAAAAAAAAATTAAACCTATGACCCGGACCATGAACTCAACCGGGCTTAATATTTCTTTCCATTAAATTTTAGAAAAAAATAAACTCTTTACCTGGACTATGATAAAAAAAATTTTAAGTTTATATTCAACCTTTTTAAAAAAATTTAAAACACGCAACATGATCAAAAATCAATTTATATCTAAAATAAAATTAAAAAATCATATATAAATGATATTAATTGAAACATAAATTCAAATTATATATATATATATATATATATACCAATAAAAAAATAATATAAAGAAAATATCCAAGACTTAACTTATTAAATCCATGTAAATTGAATTCAATATTTTTTCTTTTAAATTTATATTTAACTTTAAAAAAATAATTAAACCCGTGAACTGGATCTACATCTGACACAGGTAAAGTATAGTGCTGTTGATCCACGCTAGCATGAAATGATGCATTTAATTTCATATATAGGAAAATATGAGCTAACCAGTCAATCATTGCCACATTCCTCATCTTTCTTAGCTGCTTGCTTTTATATTTGATTTTAGATAGACAGCATTAAAAAGAGCTAGCTCAAAATAAGAGAGATACCATGAAGAGTCTTTCCTTGTCAGCTCTAACATTGTCGTCGTACGTTGTTGTTGACGATGATGCTGCTCAACACAAAATGTTGTGGTGCTAGTATTTCACTGCCGGAAATGGACGGTGACGTCCCCTTGTACTCCATAGCTGATTCCAACTTAGATTTGGAGTTCATGATGGATTCTGAAATTAACAGGATTCTCCGTGGCCCCTCGCCGTGGTGGAGGTGGTGCTCTCAATCCTCATAAACCAGTTTTTGGTGGCGGCCGAGGTAATCGATACAACTTGGGTAAGGGTTCTCCTAAACCGCCTAGGGGCCATACTATCGCGGCTGATAGTAGTTTCTCTCATCTACTGTAGGGAATTTCGACCAGTGATGTTATGATATTTGCTCATTGGAGGCTAATCACACTAACACAATATTTAACGTAATTCGGCAAACCGCCTACATCCACGGAAGAAGCCATTGCATTATATAGGGAGAGTACAAGATTTATAACAATAGAGGAGGAGGAATCATCTTCTCTTTGGCAACTCTCAACCTCACTCTATTTCTCTCTTCTTAGTGCTACAATGGCAGCTACTGCTGGCTGCCTTGGCAGCCCACTCTCTCCTACATTTCTCACATCTTTGGCTCTACTTTCCCTCTCTCAACTCTCTCATTTTGCTCTCTAATGTATGCCTCTATTTATAGGCATCCATGGCAGCTCCTCTTGCTCTTTTGTCAACAATGGTGGCTGCCAAACTTACCAAACTTTGACATTAGACAATGGTTGTTGGCTGCCACCAACAACCCACCATTGTAGCCTCCTTCTTTGACAATAGCCAGCCCTCTTTGACAATAGCAATGACAATCATCTTCTTCTAGAATATAGGCTGCATATGCTCTATGATTGCTGCATATAATGGCAACAATCCTAACATCTACTAGCAGTTATTCCATGCCCATGATATTTACCTATTTTTAGGGAGTTTGTTAATTCCCTTTCTACTACTGTCAGTATTATCTATTGGAATCGAGTGGGTGTAGCTAATTTATAAGAACGAATATAAGGATAAGAGAAGAACGAGAGAAATGATAATTTATTAATAGTTTTTTTTTAAGATATAATTTTATATACAGCTCTTTTCTGTATCTCTTTCAACTTGTATTTAATGATTAAGATTACAAATCTATTTATAGACTTCAAGTCTAAATAACGAAGAAATTAAATTTTATACCCTAATTTATAGGCCTCAACTTGAGTTTTCTCAAAAGAAGCAGTACCCTAAGACATTAGAACACAGTACAGTGCCTTTCGTTATTTAGGATAATTGTATAGTGCTGTTGATCCACTCAATTCATTCGAGCATTAAAGGGATCTCTTGTGATGTAATTTTTGATATATAGGAAAATATGAGCTAACCAATCCAGCGTTGCAACATTCCTCATCTTATCTCCTTCAACACCGCCGATCACTGCCACCCTATCCCATAGATTAGCATTGAGATACTATGAAGAGTCTTTCCTTGTCTGCTCTAACATTGTCGTTGTTATTGATGATGATGCTGCTCAACACAAAAAGTTGCGGTGCTAGTATTTCACTGCCGGAAATGGACGGTGACGTCCCCTTGTACTCCATAGCTGATTCCAACTTAGATTAGGAGTTCATGATGGATTCTGAAATTAACAGGATTCTCGTTGCCCCTCGCCGTGTTGGAGGTGGTGCTCTCAATCCTCATAAACCAGTGTTTGGTTGCGGCCGAGGTAATCGATACTGCGTTCCTAAGGGTTCTAATAAACCGAATTGCCGGTCGCAGTACAAATTAACGCGACTGCTAGCAGTTATTCCATGCCCATGATATGTACCTATTTAATTTTTAGGGAGTTTGTTAATTCCCTTTCTGCTATTGTCATTATTATCTATTGAATCGAGTGGGTGTCGAATTTAATCATATAATACTCATGGTAGATTATATTTTGCGTTAAACTTCAAATTACGTTACTTGTGGTTGAGAATTCATTATATAGATATAAAGAAAAGTGTTGTCATAGAGAAGATATAATCACACACAAACCCTTGCAGAGGCTAGGGAGACAGAGGGGGCCATGGCCACCCCTGAAGCTTAAAAAATATGTTATACTCAATGTTTCTCTCATCTAAAACAATTTTCAGTGCTCGATCACTAATACCAACTTACTGTAAGTTTCTCTACAATGGGTAAAGGAAAAAGATCAAACCCAACATTTCCGTTCTTCAGAGTGATTTCATGCTTCTCGTTTATTAATTATTTTCGTGGTGAAAATGGGATATGGATAGCATGGTTGCCTTGGCTTTCTGGGTTACACAACCAATTTGGCAGATGAACGAGTACTCCAAGCCACATTCCATGGTTTGTTGCCAGCATGAATTATTGGGTCCAAAATTGTTATTTTTGAAACTGAATCTAAGGAAGCTTTACATGCTGCTAATGTTTCAAGCAGTACTTGTCATCCATGGTATGCAATTATCATGAATATTAGTCGGTCTCTTATGCAGCAGAGTTGGGGGTGTAGGCTGTCACATACTTTGAGAGAGGGGAATGCTTGCGCTGATTTCCTTGCCAAGAGTGGTGTGCAGCAGTCTAATGATTGAGCTGGGTTATGCCTCGTTTACTTTGTGATCATTCGAGCCCTTCTTTCTTGAGACCCTAGTGTTCGTTTCTTCTTCCCCTCAATCGCTCTCTCTCTCTTTGTTTTTTGTGTTCCATAATGCTTTTCTTTTCCTCCTTTTTCCATCACTATCTGTAAGTATTGAGGTTTTTGTTGCATCACTGTCTCTGTGTTTCATCATCTTTTTCCCTTCCTTTTTCCATCATTATCTCTTTGAATGGGGGTGCGGTGCTGTTAAGACCCCACCATGTGTTGTGTTTTGTTTTGTCTTTTCTGTTTCATATAACATAATTTAAAATTCATCCTTGAGTTTAGAATATCATTATGCATTCTTCAGTATAAAACTAATATTTATATTTTATTTCCCTATAATATTCTTTTTTGTTTAATACAATTAATTGTTAATAAATGTTTATATGGAGGGAGCTTCATTCAAGTTACTATTAACTTGATATATCATGTTGGTTTAATTTTAGCCCTTCTAGAATTTTCAGAAAACAGTTAGATGTGAAATGGTCAAGCACATTATATGATTTGCCGCTATATAATAAATGTTTGATTCTTAACCACGATATTTTTAAATGTCATAATTGTGAATTGTGAAATATATAAATTGTATTATTTGACTAATTCTTTTTTAAATTATACTATTTAACCAATATTTTTAATTTTAACGCTAATTGTTGTCTTAAATAAAATATTTAATGTGTTCCTATATGCATTTTTATGCCTATACCATTTTAATTATAGTATCTTTAATTATTTATATTGTTTCCACTCAAAAGAAAAAAAACTCTACATTATGCATATTTTATATTTTTTCTATTTTTAATAAAAATATTTTTTCCCTTGAAAATACATAAAATTTTAATGTCAATTTTTTAAAGAATTTAATAAATTTATACAATATTAATGATACATTTTATAAATTAAAATATTAAATTAAATTAAGTAATGAAATCATAAAAAAATCTCATGACAAAACAAAAGGCCTTGGAGTTGAGCCCAGGCACGCAAGGGCCAATGTCCATGCACGCCCAGGTCTTTCTCCAGGCCCAGTAGCCTTTTAGAAAACGAAGATATATAGATGGGCGACCATTTTTTAATCCTTGTTTTTTAATCATATTTTTAATTCACCGAAAAACACTTATAAATGCCCCTTTAATTCTCTTAAATACAAATCTAACCTCAAAGCCATTTTTAAACAACAAACATACACAAAATCTGATGTGATTTTTTTTTAGATCTAGCAATTTAAATCCATGACATGATAGAATTTATGATCTTAACTTCTTCGGCTAAGCAAATTCAATGGTCACAGATTCATACAAAATTAACGGTTGAGATTGGAAAGTGTATGGCATTTTTTGAAATGTTCATGAGGATAGATTTACAACAAAATTATTTGTTGGGGTCCTTTGAATGTTTAATGGTACTTACCGACGAGCCCTGTCCATCCCAAATCTGCTTAAAATTTATTTGTTCAATATATTAAAACGATTTAAAGATATATATAAAAAATTATTTTAAATAAAAAAAATTAAAATTTTTAAAAATACGACTTGTATCCTGTTTTTAAATATAGAAATGCATTTGGGAACAAGATGCAAACTGTGTTATAAAAAAATTCAAAACTTTTTTTTGCTAAAATTTAATATGATTTGTATATTTTGGATCGTTTTGATGTGCTGATATCAAAAATAATTTTTAAAAAATAAAAAAATATCATTGGCATGCATTTCGGCATGAAAAGTTATTTGAAAAGCAATCGCTACCACACTGCCAAACACTCTTTAAAATAAGGGTACAAACTGTCCTAACCATCTAGGTGGTGGCTCAGTGGTAAGAGCTTGAGACCAAGAGGTTTGCTCCCTTTATAGTTTCAGGTTCGAGCACTGTGGTTGCTCATATGATGGCTATTGAAAGCTTATATGGTCATTAATTTTAGAACCTGTAAAATTAATCGAGATACACGTAAATTGATTCGGATACCCACATTAAACTAAAAAAAAAGTTACGAACTGTCCTTGCGTTTGTCTTTGTACATAGAGATGGACACAATAGCGCATTTGGACAAATACAAGAGACAATATATTATGCTCTAAGCACACAAGACAGCAAAAGGAAATTAATTGGACCTTAGGTGGCATGTGCATCCCCAGGTCGACACCAGCATAGCTCCCCCCCAGTTGAGCCTTCGATTCCAATTTTTCATCATCTACACACCACGTTATTTTCCGTGCGGCTTCAACCAAGTTGAAACTTAAGAATATATTATTTAGATGGATAAAAATAAAATAAAATTGGTGTTGTCGTTACATTTGGTATAATAATTTAAATCTAAAAACTATGAACTTACTCTTTACTTATTTATAGTTTTAAATTAAATGGTATAAAAATTGTATAAAAATAATAAGAAAATTAAATGAAAAAAATAAAAATAAAAAAAGTTAATTTCAGTTAACTTGTTAAACTCGTGTTTAGGTTATAGACTTTACCGGATTACATTAAATTAATTTATTTAATTATATAATAAAAAAAATTTATAATTATCACAATACTAAATGATAAAAAATAAAAATAATAAATAGCTAATAAAAAAATAATAGACTTACTATAAAAAAAAAGTATGTTTTGTAGAAAAATTAAGGGATAGAATTCAGAAGAAAAAAAAGTCGGATGGTTTGTTTAGAAGTTGCTTGATATGAATTTTGTTTCTATTTTTAAAAGTAAATTTGAAATATAAACATAAAAATTGTTTTTTTTCATTATATATTTTAAAATACACAAAAATAAAAACAGCAATTAATTATTTAAAAAAATTAAAATTGAATTGAATTTCCAAAGTTGAATCCGTCGTGGTTGATTTTGCTTCTTTTTTTTAATAAAAAATCAAAACAAATAAAAAAAATATAAACTACAAATATCTACATGAAGACCTGATCGATTCTAAAATTGTAGATAAACAAGTGGAATTTTATTAAAATTAGATTTTTATATTCCATTAGTTATATTCGTAAAAATATTCTAAATTTCAATGGATTTTTAATATTAAGAAGGCATGAATTTGGGTGGGGGACCACAATGCACATCGGTAGCATTTCCTTAAAACAAAAAAAATAAAAAATAGAAATAAAAACAGGTAAAAATAGACACATGCAATGGAAGTAAAGCACGTCGACTTTTTGGGTTAGCCTTTGGGGCAAGGAGATTCTGAGTGGGTTTAATATTACGGTAGTTATTGTGGTTGTGGTTTGAAAAAAATTGTTTTATAAAAAGTATTTTTAGTTGAGGTTGGTTTTGAAAAAAAGGTATTTGATTAAAACTGTAGTTGAAATTGAGGTTGAATAAAAAGTAATTTAATGTGTTCTGTTAAGAATGCTTTTAAAATTGAAATTATAAAATAATCTAAAAAATATATATTAATATTTATGGTTTTTAATTTAAATATTGTAAATTTAACTATTGCTATTACATCGTGAAATAAATCATAATTTATATATATAAAAAAATTATTGTTCCATTAAACTATCTACAATTCTATTACATGTAAAATTCATCTGACAAAAACAACAGTTTTTATGATTTTTTGAACATGCAATAAAATTAGGTAAAATATTATCAGGAATAAAATTAAGATTACAGATGTAATAAATTTAATCCACCTTAAACTCTTAAACTAATTTTTTAAAAAAAAATTTATTATTTTTTGAAAAAGAAAAATGTTAACTGATTTTTTGAAAAAAAAGATTTTAAAAAAAAAACTGTTCAAAAAATCAACATCCCTCCACACTGTTCACTAAAGTAAACACTGTAGAGGGATGCTGATTTTTCAAAAAAAAAAGATTTAAAAAAAAAACTGTTCATAGTGAACAGTGCAAACGCTGTTCACTAAAGTGAACAGTGTGGAGGGATGCTGCATGGTGCAGCAGCAAGAAACACGTAGAACTTGTTTTTATTTTTCAGCGTTTCAGACATGAAATTGGGTGAGATCCATGAATAATATTTTTTGTATTTTTTATTACCAAACATTGTTGTATCTGCATTTTAAATAAAAGACAGAAGCAACAACGTAGACAAACACTCTCTCTATTATTATAATAGATGCTTGTATTAAAATAATATTTTTTTTAAAATATATTTTAATATTAATTAATTAAAAAAATTTAAAAATATATACAAAAAGATTTAAAATAAAAAAATATTAAATTTTTATGAATGGTGGTAAGTAGTTTAAAATAAATAACAAGCAACAGCAACGTCAACAATAACTATAACGAGAATCTTTTCTCCTCCGAGATACAATCTGAGGAGGTGGTTGTTGTCGATGGGCAAGAAACAGTACCTGGATTGGACCTCAAGATCCATTTCATCCTCAGGAAGTGAAAGAGTCTCTCTTTTGACCTCCAAAGATGTAATTTGATTTTCCTTGTATTTCTTCTATGCCACAGGGTATTTCTTGAATCACTTGAGATTTTACGATTGTTATATGTATGTGCTCTTACGTTTTTTATTGCCTTTATTGCTTGCTACATGCATGGGGAAGTTTTCTTCTTTTCTTTCTCTTTTTTCTTTGAGAAAAAACATAAAAATTTTGGTTCTTTCTTAAAATCTTTTAATTTGGCGTGTTTTCCAGTTATTTTTTTATTTTTAATTATTCATCAAGCTTCTCCTTTTTCTGAGGTTTTTGAAATGCTTGTAATTTGAAATGTTACAGTTCTGTTTCGTCTTGACTGCTTTTTTTGTTGGGTCTTGAAACTTTCAGTTTCATCGAGGAGGGTGGTGTCGGTTCTGATTCTGATAATGATCATGATCATGGGTTTTTTGATAATTTGGTCTTTGTATGGATTCCTAAATTTTTTCCATTAATCATTCATGGGATATGAGAAAGGATAAATGGGATTTGGAATTGAAGTCTTCTGTTCTAGCCAAGTGCTTTGGAAGTTAAATATTGGCACATTAACATGAAAGATGCAGTTGATTCACTTTGATTTTATGTAGGCAAAGAGGAAATCAAATGAAGGCGAGTCACCTGATGGTCCTGCAACTGACCTTGAGCTTGGAGGCGGAACAGAGGTGGTGGTTTTTCATGTTATGTCCTTGAACATTTATGTTCTCCATCTTCTTGAAGTTTTTATTAATGTTAAAAATTTGGAAAATTCAGGCCGCAAATGTTGGATTTTCTCGAGTTTTTGCGCTGGTGAGTGGAAGTTACTTCTGATTATTTCTTGGGAAGAATTGAAATGATACGTGTTAATCTACTATCAATCTCTTATTTTACAGGCAAAACCTGATGCAGGGAAGTTGATTGTTGGCACCATTGCACTGTTGATAGCGTCCACATCCAGTCTTCTTATCGTAATCTACTTCTCTTCCATTAGTTCTGTTCGTGTAGTTGTAGCAGTATCTTGAGCTTTACAAATCTTCTAAACAATTAACTACCTTCTCTTTTCTTCTCATTTTGCTAAGATTCTCAACTCTTTAATGACTAAGCATGAGTATTGTCTAAGGTAGTGGCATGTACAAGCAAAACATTGCAAGCTCTAAGAAGTTGAAAGAGAACTATCCTTTTGATTTTAAAATAAACCACCAGTTCAAAGTGAACTTTGACTTGTCTCTAGGTCGTATCCTGTTAAGATGTTTGTGCCTTTTAACATATTATGAGTTACGTTGCAGCCAAAATATGGTGGAATGATCATAGACATTGTGTCAAGAGATATAAAGACTCCTGAACAGCAATCGGAAGCTCTGGATGCCGTAAAGAACACCATATTATATATTGTGTTGATTGTTGTAGTTGGGTACGACAAAGCTTAACTTCCACATCATTTTATCATGTTTGATATGCTTTGTTATCCCTTTTAGAAATTTATTTGTTTCCACTTTTCATTCGTTTTCTCATTGTAGTTTTGGTTGCTTCCACAATGAAATAGGATTTGTGTTGATATGATCTTATTACGACACTGATTGGTAGTTAAATTAGTATTTTATATGACTTGTTCATTTTCTTTTCCTTTCCTTTTTTTTTTCTTCTAGAGAATGGCTTGTTCTTTGTTATGTACCACTTAAAAATATTTTCTTCTTCCCTTCTTCAAAATAAAGAATTTGGTGATTGCAACAACTGTTCTTAAACATTAAGATGCGTGGTTTGTTTCTAAGGTTTTCTACAGAATTCGTCAGCATGAAAGCTATTCAAAAGATGTAATTGTCTCAGATTTAAAGCCTCAACAGTTTGGTCTGCCTGTTTGCTTCCTATTCAATGTTTGCCATGAGGCCATTAATTTGAAGCACGGATCCTTGGTTCTGAGGTGTTCTTTTGGAAGAATCAATGATGCTATACTCTAATTAATTACACATGATGTGAGTTGTTTTAAGATGCTTGGACATTGAAGCTGAACTGTGTGCCCAACAAAATGCTCCTTGAGAGAGAGAGAGAGAGGGGTGGGGGGTGGGGAACCCCACCCTGCATGCCTAAGTTATCACAACAGCATTTGGAAGAGAAAATAAGAACCCATGCGCATATGTTACTGTTACCAGAGGAAATAAGAGCAAATGCACACAAGTTAGTGTATATCCTGGGAATTACAATCATGTATTATTAAGTAAATTAGTATTTTCTAAATTGTATGACATGCAGCAAGTTATTCCTTAGAAAGGCATTTATGACATATCTGTGGTAAATGTGTAAAACCAGTAGGTCATGATCAGCTTATAGTTTCCACCCATAGCGAGGTGCAATACTAGCTGTAACATTTTAGGCAGTAGGCAACTATGTTGTTAGCCTAGAAGTTTGTAAATGAAGCTAAAGTCTAAAATTTCCATGAATAAATGTAATTTAACTTGTCACTCCTGCTACCTAGAAGTTTCTGCTTCGGTCAAGATTAATTCCTTGATGTGCCAATCAAGATTGTTTCATTTGGTTTTAGTAATTCTGAACACTGTGCATTATTTTTAGTGCTTAATTTGTATTTAATTTCAAGGGAAATGTTAACTAAGACTGCCTAAGATTTCCTAAATATAGCAAAAAGTTAAAAGTGACACCATAGATCTCATCAGAAATTCATGCTAGTTTGTTACTGTGACAATTTTATTTTCCTTTCCAGTTCATGATGGCCTCTTCTCTTCTTGTTTTGGCTGCACTCAAAATTTCTCTTTACTATTGCTCTCTACAATGTTGAATCTTTTGCCCTCTACAAAATAGCACTGTGATTTTACAGCTTTAATTTAATTCATCATAGACACGTACTTTACCTAATCACAACATAAAAAAATGCTTCATCCAGATACCTATTTTAGATGAGTTAGATTTCTTAAAGAGTTTGCCAACCATATTTTTCCATTTCACTTGTTTTAGTTCTCTGTGCACTGCACTTCGGGCATGGTTATTTTCCTCAGCTAGTGAAAGGGTTGTAGCTCGTTTAAGAAAGGACTTATTCAGCCACCTCATCAATCAGGTGAGTCCCTTAGTTATTGAATCCACAAAACTACAAATGTCTGTAGCAACATTTTTTATTACACTAGTTCATGCAACACCGTTTTGTTAAACTCTCACTTGCTCAAAGTTTGAGTTTGTAGGGAGAGGTATTTTTTATGTTGTATTACTCCATACATGTCCCCTCTTTTATGGGAAATATATGTAATGTGTGACCTCTCTTCTGTGGGTCCGTTGAAAAGTGTTTTTATATATGCTTTTATAGTTGATGATCACTGATGCATGAACATAGGGTCTTTTGAACCAATAGGTTTTGATACCATGTTAACATCCACTCAGTTAAAGAGCTTAAGCTTATAGACAGATATATAGTAATCTTAATTTTTTATTATATTTTAAAAACTATGAATTATTTGTTGAAGTATCACAGAGATGGCTGGTTATGCAGTACGAAGCTATGGAAATCATTTGCTGATACTGATTTTCAAGATTTATCTTTTTATATTCTCCTCATTATCATCCAGCCACTCAGAAACTCCTTACTTTTGACGTGGTTTTACCCCAACAGGAAATAGCCTTCTATGATGTCACTCGAACAGGGGAACTTCTCAGCAGACTGTCAGAGGACACCCAGATCATAAAAAATGCCGCCACAACCAATCTTTCTGAGGCATTCCGGAATCTAACAACTGCCTTGATTGGCGTTTGCTTCATGTTTTCATCATCATGGAAATTAACATGTAGGTATTTCTTTATGTCGAGGGGTTTATAATACTGCTGTTTTATCACTGTGGTATTCTGCTTATTGTATCTTTTTTCCTGGTTAGTGTTGGCTTTGGCCATAGTGCCAGTTATTTCAGTTGCAGTAAAGAAATTTGGGCGCTATCTTCGTGAACTTTCACATGCAACTCAAGCTGCAGCTGCTGTGGCCGCCTCCATAGCTGAGGTTTGTAGGAAAGAAAAATGCTTATTTTACTTATTGTTAACCTATCTCTTATTTATTTTCTCTTATGCAAAACCACATTCTCAGAATTAGTTAAAGCATTTAATATGAATACCATAAAGAAAATAACAACAAACTTGACATTTGGTGTGGTTAGGAAGGTTCTAAATCCCTTTTGTTTTCATTTTGATCCATGAAAAAAAAAAGATTTCTTTTTTCCATGCCTCAACTGCAGAATCTAGTCATGTAAGCGTCACCAGGGATATGTATGACTAAACAGAAAATTTGTTGCTGATAGAATGCATAGACTGCCTGGCAGAACCAGTTTGCAAATTTGGTGAAGGATTTTTGTGTTAAAATAACAAAGTGTTTTTTTCTGGTAATGGAATTTCCTTTATTCCCCTCCACCCATTTATTATTGAAATAAATGCCGTGAGTCTTCTAAGAATGCTTGCGAATTCAGTTCATGAGGCTATTCTGTAATAAAATCAAGTATGAAGAAATTCCCTTTAGTCTTCTTTTTCCATAGTTTGATATTTATGGAGTGAAATGCAACTACAGTTGCAGGAAACTCTCAAGTTTTTTTCTTTTCTTTTCCTGAGTAAAATTGATTTTTAGGAGTCTTTTGGGGCCATTCGAACAGTTAGATCTTTCGCTCAAGAAGAATTCACAATTTCACATTATTCGGAAAAAGTTGATGAGACGCTGATGCTAGGACTCAGACAAGCAGTGAGTCTCTCTCTCTCTCTCTCTCTCTCTCTCTGCATGGATAGAAACTTTTTCTGAGCTTCTGAGTATTTTTTTTAATCTTTTCTACTACAGAGGATAGTTGGCCTATTTTTTGGAGGACTAAATGCAGCATCTACATTATCTGTAATTGTAGTGGTAGTTTATGGAGCATACTTGACGATAACAGGCGTCATGACCACAGGCTCTCTTACATCCTTCATTCTTTACAGCCTCACAGGTACCCTTCACTGTTCAACTGCCTGCACTGAATACTAACGCAGATCAACCACAAATTTTTGTTTCAATTAGAAACATGTTTGAAACCTTCAAGGAAAATATTTGAGAAAGTTAAATTCTGATGTTTGACCAAAAATCACAAACCACTTGCTAGAGAAACTTGTCACAATATGTGCCTTACAATCGTCTTCACAGAATGAGGAGAACTGAGTGTTAATCTAGGTAGAAAACATTGGTATGGTGCTATAAATTCTTTCTAAATCCTTAATTTTATGCAACTATCCATTATCATTCTGCCTGTGATGGTTAAATCACCTGATGCTTTATGTTAAACCAATGTTCTATGTGCAAGCTTCCATTTTTCTTTACTCAGAAAGGTGTTTGCTTCCTTGAAAGCTTCACTTTTTTCATAAATACTTATTTTTTGCCTATCCTTCTGCCTGCAGTTGGCTCTTCTGTATCTTCTTTGTCTGGACTATATACAACTGCAATGAAAGCTGCTGGGGCAAGCAGGAGAGTGTTTCAGCTCCTGGATCGTATCTCAAGCATGCCAAAATCTGGAGACAAGTGCCCTAGGTGGTTAGTTTATACCCCCCCCCCCCCCCCAACACACACACACACACACACAAAAGTAAAAAAAAAGAAAACACTATCTTAAAATCTGTTTTACTATTGACTTTCTCTAAGAACCGATTTTGCAGAGACATAAAAATTTTATTTCATAAGGGGTCCTGAATTAGATTTGTTTTCTTTTTGTTGGAAAGTATTCCAACCTAATATCTGTATTCTTTTGTCCATCAAGATTCTATCCTCTGTTGAAACTTTATGGCTTTTTGAGCAGTGATCTGGATGGAGATGTAGAATTAAATGATGTCTGGTTCGCTTATCCTTCTCGTCCAAGTCACATGGTACTTAAGGTAATAGCTTTTCTTAATCACGCAGTTAGAGGTATTTAACTATGATAATTTTCTAGACAAATATCAACTTATCTTGCTCAAAATTTCTGTTCTTTTTCATCCTCGCTTTGCTAGAATCAACTGCATTGACCCCCCCTCCTCCTGGACTGGCCATGCAGACTAAGACCTTAGGCTCTGCTAGTTCCCTGGTAGAACATGAAAGACCAAGAGTAATATAAAATGAAATGTAGGGCATAAGACTTCAGTTTGGCTCTGTTTCATTACCTAGCCAAGAAAGCTGAAGAACTAAATAGATTTACGTGTAGGTAATCTGACTGACTGACTGACAAATGACAACCACTTTGACTGTAGTATCTCAAAAGCACCACAAAGCTGAAGAACTTTTTCATTTTTGAACTTAAATGACCTCATGTTCTTATTATCGGTCAAACTGCAGGGTATAACATTGAAGCTGAGTCCAGGCTCAAAAGTTGCCCTTGTTGGTCCAAGTGGCGGAGGCAAGGTAACATTAATATCATTCCTCAATTTTTTAAAGTTTCTTTCCCCACTTTTTTCTTTCATTGCAAGCATATAGCTCTTGGCATCATCTTGCCTTAAGAATGAGCACGTCAATGGAAACCAACTCTCATTACATGCTATAGTCTTTTTGTCATCTATTTGTTTGTTTATTTTCTTTGTTTTCTTTTGCAGACCACAATAGCAAACTTAATTGAAAGGTTCTATGACCCTCTCAAGGGACATATTTTGTTAAATGGGGTTCCATTAGCGGAAATATCACACAAGTATCTTCACGGAAAGGTATTCTCTTTATATGTCATGGTCATTTCTGTTCATAGACTATCATAGCAGGTCACGCAAGCATAAAAGATTTGACAATGGACATGGTTATGTTGTTGAACCTGTACAAATCTTTTATGAGGTGCAGGAAAGCTGATTTTATCTCCCTAACGAAAGCTTTTCTTGCATCATCACCATTTCCTCTTTGATCTTCTTTTATTCTGGTAAAATAAGATTTTAATCAGCATCTCAGCTCACAATTGTGGTCATTGGCATTTGGAGCATCATTATTATGAACTGAATCATGACTTGATCTATGAGCATCCCAATCAATGTAATAAAGTGTTCTACTCTCTCTCACGGACACTCTCACACGGTTCAGTCATACAGACTTGATCATAGGTTTCCTGGTCAAAAATTTGATTGAGTTGAATATCCTCAGATTTCTTAATAACCAAGCTTTTTATTTTTTCATGTGATGAAGGTCAGCATAGTGAGCCAGGAGCCAGTTCTCTTCAACTGTTCTATTGAAGAGAATATTGCCTATGGATACAATGGAAAAGCTAGTTTTGCTGATATAGAAAATGTAGCTGTAAGTATTTAGTCATCCTTTCATTTTTATCCTAAAGCCATCTATAGAAGTTTTTGTTTGCAGCATACATACATATTTTCTTATGAAGTGATGACACTGCAGAAAATGGCCAATGCCCATGACTTCATAGATGCATTTCCTGAAAAGTATCAAACAGTTGTAGGCGAACGTGGGTTGAGGCTGTCGGGAGGCCAGAAGCAAAGAGTAGCGATTGCCAGAGCACTATTGATGAATCCAAGAGTTCTGTTACTGGATGAAGCCACTAGTGCTCTGGATGCTGAAAGTGAATACCTTGTTCAGGTGAGATTGATTGGCATTTCCAAACAAAGTACAGATCTGAAACTTTCTCTAACAAAAGATTAATATAACAGCAAATAAATAAATGGGCAGGAATTTTGAATTTGATGCCCATTTCAATGACAATTCTGTATCTTTTTGCACATGGTTAACCGACAATAAAATCTTGTGTTGGATAGGATGCCATGGACTCTCTGATGCAGGGCAGGACCGTTCTTGTCATTGCACACAGGCTGTCAACAGTCAAAAGCGCAGATACTGTTGCCGTCATTTCTGACGGTCAGATAGCAGAAAGCGGCACCCATGAAGAACTTCTCAACAAGGATGGTATTTACAATGCGCTAGTCAGGAGGCAACTACAAGGACCCAGCACCGCACTCTAGTTTTTGGTAGGCAACAGAGTGCTTTGAACGAATGTCGCACATCTGGAAGCTTGCCGTTTTGTCCTCCATTTTCCTATCCATGGAGTTTTCTTGTTAATTCCATGCCCCTTTTATTGTGCAATGTTTTTATGGAAGAAAATAAATCTTGGCAACTTTATCAATATAACTCACATAAGCAGCTTGTCCGGAGGTGTAAAGGCAGAACATGTGTCAAGAGGCGAGTAGTTCTGATTTCTAGATCACGGTTGGAGCCTTCAGCTGTAGAATCCAGAGCCTCAATATTAATCCGTACATAAACAGAAATTTCCCCCAATTATGCGATTTGCTTTTCATTAACATGCACTAGCCATTCTTGAAGACATGCATTATTGCACTTATTGCTATTGGAACCTAGGGCTCAAAAGTCCTTGGCTAGGGGCGCAGAAAAAGCAGAGCTATTACTCAAGCATTCATGATAGTGAAACAAAAGTTGTCACAAAAAAGAAAGTAGACATTGAATTTGTACATGATACATCCAATCCATCCATAAACCACCTCGCATGGTAAATGCTAGAACAACTAAAAGAGCTCATCTCTCAAAAAATTTCCAAATACACTATCAATTTTCAACTGAAGTGAATGGCAACCAAAAGTAGTGTATTCCAGCCCACAACAGATTCAGATCCATCTCCAGTTAGAGATTGACCTTTTAACTAAATGACCCCTAACGAATCATCATTCCCTGCACTGCCTGTGAACTATCTTCAGTGATCTTGTTAGCTTGGATGGTGTTGATGACACTCTCAATATTACCCTGGAAAACATGCAACTTCAATGTTAAAGTCCAATCACAATGAAACTAGCATAAAAGGTAGGGAAATGTTTGACTTTAATAAAATTTCCTTCGCTTTCCCAGGACCACCCAGCATTGGACTTTCTATTTTGCTGGGAAACAGTATAACAGCTCTTCCTTTGAAAACATTTCAATATAAAATTTTGATCCTCAGAAACAATACAGAACGCATATTCCAGATAGTAAATGCAAGAACTAAACAATATTGATTCTAGGAATTCTCACCCTCCATGTACCAAGCTTTGTCCTTAGCGCCTGCCACTGTCGCAGCCCAAATACACACTGGGTACAAGAACTGCACATCGCATTGATATTAGATTCTAAAGTAACTCACTTTTGCAAGTCATTGTGAAGTTATAAGCACTGGAGTCCTGATATAATGAAAGGGCACAAAGACATGTTTCTCTGTGTTTGTGTGTGTGTGTGTGTGTGTAGAGGGAGAGAAAGAGTACCTCACAAGCACAACTTGATTCAACTGGTCCATTTTACAGTCAATTAACTTGGTAGTTAATGCCTTGACTACCCATAATTCCACCTCATCATTATCAATCTGCAAGGACGCTCCAAACAATCTGATTAAAATAAAGACAATGACAAGCCTAGTAAAAGCAGAATGGTGAGCCAATTTACCCGAAGAGTATCTTTGATGAGGGCATATGGAATTCGACCAGATTCATGTGATGCAAGATCCACCAAAGACATCAACCGCATCTTCGCTATACAATCTTCATGAACAAGACCTATAACAAAGAACAAACATGAACAAACAAAATACTCTTAATGTTTGACATATGAAACTTTGAAGAAATATCAGCTCATCTAACAGCCAGTGACTTGGATTAACAAGTCCAATAGTAATACCATAGCTTTTCAGTAGAGCAGAATTCGCAGCTTGAAACTCCAAATAAGCATCCAGTCTTTGAGTCAGGAAGATCTTTAGTAGTTGATATACCAATGCATATTTAGCATCCTTTTCCAATTGCCCTACAGCAGGCATATCTAGAAGATCACACTGCATCATATAATTGAACAAATTAATATCTCAACTCCAAATTAGATAAAATCCAGGAATAAAGAATCTTACACAAACTGAAAAAATGAATTGATGCAAAAAACAACAAGCCATTACTAGGGGAAACAAACAACACTAGTAGAAATCTGAAGTAAGCTGACCACAGGGGTAGTAAAGACAAAAAAAAAATGCCTAGATATGGAAATCTAAAGTACAACCAGCATTTTTATTCTATTTCAAATTCCGAGTCAAGAATTCCACAATCCCTTTATATTACAATTGCATTAACATAATCGAAGATATTTCCTATCATTTCAGAACAAGAAAGTTTAACCATTTTAAGAACATAACAGAAATTACAATAGCTGAATAACCAAAATAGCCAGTGTCCAGACACGGTTAAAAAAGGATTGAACTGTTATGTAAGCTCCCAAAAAAGACTAGGATGATTTGCCTTTTATGGCTGTAATTAATGTAGTCTCTTAAGATTGAGCACATCAGGACAGCCCACAAGATGCCTTTTCATGCTTGAAGATAGCACCCAAATAGATCATCAAAATTCAGTAATACCTGAAACATGTCTGGTGCCTTGACAAATTCAATAATTGTACGCGCAGCTTCCTCCTTGGCTTCACCCATTTTATATGTGTCCTCGTCGGAGAAAGTTGCTAAATACTTGGTCAAGAATTTGAAAGAATCCTTTGCAGAGCTGGAAGAACAATAGAAAAGTAACACATTTTCTGAATACAACTAAAGAAGAAAAATGCACAATGGAACTTGAATAGATGAAAAGGTAAGTTCACTTTCATTTGTGAAATCTCTTCCTGTCATACCTCTTACTATCTTTTAGTGCATTAGCAACACTGAGAAAAAGCTCTCTCTGATCTTGGACTTCAAGATTCCATTCTTTCAAGAAGCTATCAATCTTTTTGAAAGAAGGAATGACATGTTCAGTGACTTTTCCACTCACGGCCAAATTTAGGGCCCTCATGAAAACATAGAACCGGCAGTATGCATTATCCAGTAGGTTATACAGATTGAACAAGCTGGTAAAAGAGGTAGGTATAAGATAGTGACTTCAAAAAATTATAAACTGTAATGAATATCATCATGCCATATTACATCTTTAGGCGCAATGCAGGCTTGTCACTTGGTTGTTGAATAATTTTTGCGCATATAAGTTTTGCCATCTCAAGTTCTTCATCTGGACTTCTAGACTTGGTGACGAGATTGCAAATGACAGTGAAGATGCACTCAAGATCTAGGGAAGAAGACAAAAATTGACACACTAGCTCATGTTAGAACTATGATACGATCTCTAAGAATAAAAATGCAAGTTACAATATCTCTACCCATTTCATTATTGCTGTCTAAATAAAACACCCAGCTCGTATTTTGTTAGCATAAGCACTTTTGACGATCAAATAAACATCCCTAACGACCTCCTTTAGATCCCAAGATAAAAAAAAATCTAATGAAAACCCTCCTCTGCTCCCCTACCATAACATGAACAGCATGCTGATAGTAATAAAAACTGCAATCTCGTTGCATCTAATTCATATATTACACATTCACTAAACATTTTGGCGTTAGCTAACACCTTTTTTATCAACACAAACTAAATTTTCGATGTGAAAAAGAGAGTACCTTTCTCAGAGACCTTGGAGTTTGAGAAAACAATGTCAGCAGAAGTTAACATTAAAGAAGTCAAATCCAACCACCTATTCGTCACCATACATTCCTGCGCTTCCACAAACAGCCTACTCACTTGTTGCTCCATAACCTACCATACCAACCAATCCGACCGCGAAACGCAATTAAATATACATATTCAACAATTTTAAATAAATCAGCCAAAATAATATTTCCCATTAGGAATTAAAAAAAAAAAAGCGAATTAAAAAATGATTATACAGGGAGAGAATATAAATAAAAGATAATATTTTAAAAATAAGATTTATAGATTAAGAAGACGTATAATAAAAGAAAAATTGACACCTCGGGACCGGCGTCGGACCAGGCGAGTTCGGAGGTGAAACGGACGACGGAGAGGGCTGGATCCTCTTCGGAGGTGGGGACGACGGTTGTCATTGTGGTTCTGCAGATTAACCTCTTTTCTTCTGCAACGTCTTTTTTGGTTGCCGAGAGAGAGAGTGAAAAACCCTAACTTCAAAAAATATGATCTTGTTTGGATGGGGGCAGTGGTGTATATGTAATTTCCTTTTTATTTTGTTTATTTTGCCTTTTTTTTTTTTTAGTTTACCCAGGTACTCGAGTAAGTTTGCGTGCACCTCGACTAATTTCACGGGCCCTAAAGTTAACAATCATGTAAACCTCCTGTGACCATCATATAAGCAATCATAGGACTCGAACCTGAGACTACAGAAGAAGCAAACTTCTTGGTCCCAAACTCTTATCACTTTATCATCACCTAAATAATTTTTATTTTATTTTTACCTTTTTATATTTTAGCAATGCGGTTAAATTATATTTTTAAAAAAATTAATTGCCTTTTTAATTTTAAATTATATTTTTTATGTTTATAAATTATTTTAATATGTTAATATTAAAAATAAATTAAAAATATTATTTTAAAATTTTTAAATAAAAATATATTTAAAAATAATTTTTATCACACTTTCAATCAAATCTATCAAATTTTTCTAAATTATCAAATTGTATATAAAAAAAATTAAGTAATTAATTAAATTGTTTAGTTAGTTATTACCGCAACAGTCAATAAGAATTAAGAGACAGCGATATGGGCAAGTATGGAAGATTAAGTAATAATTGGGTTCAAACTTGAGAGTTTTAAATCGTCGAGTTTTTCTAATTTTTTTTCTTTTAAAAGAAAAGGAAAAACTAGTAAATTCTTAGAGAAAAATGCATTTCCAATAATATAAAAGATTAAAAAATTATGAATTATAATTAAAGCAAGAAATTAAGGTAATTTATATCCACGAGTTTTCACTAGGTACAATAAGGTTTTTTAATTGGAAACATAAGTTTAAGTATAATTAAAACAAGAAATTAAGGTAATTTATATAATTCTTTGGATAAAAATGGGTTCCGTCAGAAGTATTGATATCTGAATGAATGATGATATCAGCTTAATTTGAGTTTAAGTATAATTACACAGCTCATTATAAGAAAAAAATTTATATATATATATATATATATATATATATATATATATATATATATAAACAGCTCTGTAAATCTTTTTTTTTCTCAACAGTTATCTACAGTAGCTCCCAAAAAATATGGGCTGGGGTAAGGAGCTGAGCCCACTTACCAGGAACATGCCAGGAACATGCGCCCAGGCAAGTGCACTGGGTGTTCGCCCAGTGCATGTACACCCATGCATTGCACTTGGCAAACACCCACTGCATCCTCGTGGGCGTGCTGTCTAGCACCCTCGTGGGTTATCATATTTGAGCCCAGTGTATTTAGGTTTAAGTAATATATCTGAATTTATTTTCACTTTTAAAGGTGCCCGAGCTCAACACTTATTACAAATAATTATGTTATACTGATTAGTACTTATTATTATTTTAGTTAGAATACACTTAAAATATCACGATGATAAAATTACACTTTAGCCTCTTCTCTTCATAAAAGAATAAGATTTATACACTTTAGTCCTTTGTCTTCGTAAAATGATAAGATTCGTGAGTTATAAATACATCATGAATCCCTCAAGTCAAAGGTTTACAATCTCTTTATTCTTAATATTTTTAACAAATATATTTTCAGAGTATATCTTTTTAAAATGTCACTGCACTTTTTTTCTCTATAAAGTTCTTGATTTTATCATTAGAGAATCTTTATGTTTATATATATATAAAAAAAACTTTTTACAAGTATCAACTAACAATCATTTAGTTTGCTAGACACCACCTGCTATTACCATAGTTACCGATCACCTGCCTTGCTAGACGTCACTTGCTACCACTTATCAACTCTTTGGGCTTTCTATATCAAGTCACCAAATACCTTAACCATAGAGAATGAATCAAATTACTTGAATTAAAAGATCAACAAATTATTTAACACATCAATTTTATTCCTCGACATATTTGATTATGGTAAATTTGAACTGGTATGAGTTCATTGCGCCTGTCAGAATATTGGCTTAAGAAGTTTAATAAGAACATATTAGCCAGCACTCGTCACTTCTAGCAATGTTGCCTGGCAGAGAAAATGGAGACATTGAAATTGTGTAATTACTTGATAAACCATTAATGAACTGACGTTTAATTAGAACCAGATGAGAGTTACATCCTATTGCAGAAGGAGGGAAGAGTTCTTCATGAGCATGGATTATTAAGTAGTTGCTAGATTCTAAATCTTTTCACAGCTTATGCTTCTTCAATTTGAACAAGGGCTTAGAACACAGAAGAGGAAGAGTTTCCATACAGAAGCAAATAACTGGAGGTACCATTCATGCATAAATTACAGAATGAAGAACGCAATACCTCCTTGCATTTGATAAAACATCCATAGCTTAGTGTGTTCCATCACAATTACTACCATCATGGCAACACATTACGTTGCACAATGATTAAGTCCATAGTTTTTGGAAAGAGATATTAAGTATCCTAAACGACAATTATATGTGCTGAACAATAGACAGCAGATAGAGCAAGTCAGTTCCCACTACCACCAAACAGGTAGCCCAAGGAAGATCCACCACCAGGGGCAGCATGAACCTTGGTGGATGGTCGATCCTGCACATATATAGCAAAGCCATTCACAAATCATTACCTCAATGATAAGATTACAAGATGCAGTATGGAACATTCAAAATAGAATTACGTCGCCAATCAAATCAGCCATCTCTCATCTATAATCTACTGAAGAAATAATATATGGCATATTAGCAGAAACACCCTCAAAGTTCTATCAAGGAAAAGTATGTCGGGAACGTGTACATTTGTTTCCTTTGACAAGGAAAAATAAGCCTGATGAGTCCCCGGAAAGCCTAGGTTCCATCCCATGAGTGGAATGGAACACCCTCAAAGTGTTGGCATGCCATATATGTAGAGACAAGCCTTCCTGTTTTCTTTTTTCGTTGTATTTTAGTTTTAGTCACCAAAATAGAAGAAATCACATGATGTGATTAAACTCATTAAGCAGCCTTTAGACCATGAACTTACTGAGGACATTACCGTGATAAAGTTGCCACAGTTCTGTCCATCTGCCCGGTAGTAATTGTTCGTAAGATTTCCATGAATTCCAGCTGGAGTCTGCTTATCAATTGGCGAGGAAGCAGAAGCAGGCTTTGGAGAAGGGCTGAAGCTTGCAGAGTTTCCCACATTCTTAGCAACAGGAGAGTTGCTAGCAGGTTCCCCATTACCAAATAGGTAGCCCAAAGAACTCTGTCCGCCACCAGCACTGACTCCACGACCCATTTCTTCCTATTATTTGCCTTTCTAATACAGAAGCTGGAACCTGTACATAAGATCAATGATAAGATCTAAAACTTCAAAAGTACCGCAAACACTGACATCACATACAGTAAATTAGTCACCAACATTGCTAGAGTAGATTTTTTGAACCTAAGAACATGGTGACATGAGCGTTAATCTAATTGATTGAGCACCTGACCATATGATGCCCATAAAGGAAATTGATCTAAGATGGTACTGCTTTGGCAGCAGTGTCTGTGGTAAACACAAAGCAACATAACTAAAGGTCCAAGACTATTTTCTTCCTTAGTTTCTCTTCAAGTGACAAATATATATCATCAAGAACACGAAAGTTACATGCACATGAACCTTTTCAAAGTTAATGACAAGAATATAGTTTATGCCATATAGGTGAAAAACTCCTAGTCTTCCCACAGATTGCAAACACCTCTGGGGAAGCCTTTCCTTAAAACTGGAAATAGAGCAGCAAACAAGATGCACAATTACACATTTGTTTCTAGAAATTGGTCATACGAGGCTATTTTAATTACAAGCTCCGACTTTTCTTAGCTAATTTCAGCAGTGAAAATCCATCAAATCCCATTTCAGTTTCTGCATTGGATAATAAAACATCCAAAATACAACTAACATTTGACAAAAACCACAATGCCTCGTTTCAATCCTATGAAACTCCATAAAAAAGCACAAGATGTTCAACTGAATTCCACAGTTTGAAGATCTCCTAATCAGCTTTGAGATACACACATTTGCAAATAAGACAATAAAAATATGTCAGCAGGTGTTACATTTTTGCACAATGTTAAATCCTCGCCTTTTAACTCCTATAATTTTATGGCCTACAAGAAAAACATGATCAGATCCAACATGTTGCATGTTCAGAACATACAAAACACAGATTATGGCAAGGAAATGAAACAAGAACGCTAAAAAATGTTATAAAAAAAGGAAATAAATTAGTTTTACAAATAACGAAAATGGCAAACACGCCAAAGAGTAACAATGTGCTGTATGCAAGAAACGGATCTGAACGTAAAGTTAATGTACACTGCTCTTATGGAATTGCATACCTTTTCCTTTTCAAGGACAAAACCTGAAGCAAAGCAAGAGGGAAAAAAAGGGCTGGGAAACTAGCAAAAGCCAACAAGGTGGTTATATACAAGATGAGAGAGAGAGAGAGAGGCGAAAATTCGGTTGGATTATAAATTAAAATAACAAAACAATAATAAAATAAGGGATCTCTTAATATAGCTCATCCTTCTGTTAATAGAAAAATATTTTATTGAATTTTTTCATCAATATAATAAATGTTTTATTGAATAATAACTCTTTCTTTGATATTTAATTTCCTTTAGAATTAAGGATTTATCAGTTAAATCATGACGTAGAAATTTAATGAATTTTTTTCTAATAATCTTTTCAATCTTTAATTGATGGATAGTTGTTATTAAAAAAATATTTGGTGTGCAGAAACATCATATTGATACAGAAATTCAATATAAAAGTATAAGAATTTACTATACAGTTTTTTTTTTTTGGTGAAAAGGCATTTTTTAAAAATAAATTTTACTTCAAATAAATTTTTTTATTTTTTAAATTGTTTTAATATATTAATATAAAGAATATTATTTTAATATATTTTAAAAATATATTTTAAAAAAAGGCTACTAATATAGTATTATCATATAAAAAAATTATTTTAATAAAGAATATTATTTTAATATTATTTTGATATTTTTAAATAATTTTAATGTAAAAATTTATTTTAATATATTTATCAGATAAAACACTTTAAAATTAAATGTTACTATATTCTTAAACACTCTTTAAATAAAAAATGAGAAGCGGTTTAATTATATTTTTTAGAAGTATTTTTTATTTAATATTATTATTATTTTAATATATTTATGTTAAAAATAAATAAAAAATTATTTTAATATATTTTTAAATAAAAATATACATTAAAAAAATAAAATTTACGGCTGGCTATTAATGGCCCACGGGACTCACGAGGGATTCCTTTATTAAGCAACAGGCAAGTAATAACTGATTAGAGTAGTATGATGTGGGCACGCATTACACTAGATTCACAAAATGGGTACTAGATTTTCATGCCACGTGGTAGACACATCGTCATTCATTGAAAATGGTGGGGTACATTCAGCCACTTGGCGAGGGCTAGAGGGGTGACATCTTCCTGTCTTATTTTGTGTTTGGGGACGTAGTTTGTAGTTTGTGTGTTTTAAAAAAACATTTGTTTAAAATAATTTTTTTTATATTTTTAAATTATTTTAATATGTTGATATAAAAAATAATTTTTTAAAAATAAAATAATTTAATTTTAATTTATTTTTAAATAAAAAATACTTTTAACCGTTACTACTACTACAATCTCAAACTTAGTCATTAATATTATAATTTAAGTTGTTGATTTAATATTTACTATAAATATTTAATTCAATCTGAATCTGAATTATCAGATTAATGTTGAAAAGTAAAAAAATAAGAGAGTTTTTATTTTCAAGAATACATATAAATTATTGGATTATTAAAATTTATAAATAGATCTTATTTTAATATTATGCTCAAATGTCTTATATTTTTTATTAGAGTTTTTTTTTTATCATTTTTTTAATATTTAACATTACTCGAGTTCATAATATAAAACACATACATATGAGTTTAAACTTTAACAACATAAATATAAAGGTTGCCACTCATTAAGGTTTTTATTGTTAATTTAGTCAATTATATACTTGAATTATCATGTTTTGAATAAATATTTTTTTTATTTCATTTGTTTAGTCAACTAATCAAAATCTAACTTTTGAAAAAAAAACTTTTTTAAAATACTCGTTATTTAATATTTTAAGTCACAATTTTTTACATATGGTAATAAAAACTAAGTAAATTATATACTTGAATTATCATGTTCTTATTATTATTATTATTATTATTATTATTATTGAAAAACAAAAGCCATGAACTTGATTTGATTTGAAAGATAAAATTAAAGACTATAATTTTTTTAACAAAAAACAAATAAAAACAATAAAAAATCAAAAGAAAAGGAATCAAATTGAAATCATTATTATTATTGAAAAAATAAAAATTATAAACTTGATTTGAAGTATTAAATTGAAAGCAAAAAAAACCTTTGACAAAAAAACAGAAAAAAAAAGATTAAAAGTATAAAGACTGAATAAAAAATATTATATATATAAATTAAAAACATAGGGTTAAATTGAAAATAAATAAAATTTTAACAAGAGAGAAAATGATAAAAATACATAAATCAAAACTAAAATGACTGAATATGAAATACCAATAACAATGAGACTGTACTATATTTATAGTTGTAGAAGAGAGAAATAAAGAAAGAAAAAAAAAAGAGTCATAGGCTACATTTGGAGGACATGCACCACTTATAATGAAAGAGAAAATGATGAGAAATAAAATGAAACGACAGAAACCATTTTTTTATCATTAGAAGTTACCGCATGCACTAGCAGCTTTTTAAATTAAAAAATATTATTTTATTAATAAATTACGTTACTACTCTTAACCAAACTAACAATTAATAAAAGCAACCGAGGCTAAAAGACCCTAATATCTCTAACCGCAACAAATTAAATTTCTTGAATCCAATGATACATGTGTTACTATGTATTAAAAAACAAAAATATCTAAATACCCTTACTTGAGACTACTCTTTTTTTTTTTTTATCTTAAGGATATTTTGATTATTTTACTATTTATTAAAACATTGAATATATAAAAATATCCTCAAACAAATCAATAATAACTAACATGTCATGTAAAAATACCAAAATTAAATAACTCTAGTTAAAAAACAAGTATTTTTTGTTGGGTAAGATAAAATAATTACACTAGTAGATAAGAAAATATAAAAAGAGCTACAATGATTTTACCTTTAATTTTAATATTTTTGTTAAATGGATGAGTGATAGATATATTCTAATTAAGAAGTTAGTTTAAAAGGATAAATACACATCACAGCTTTAATAAGTTATAGTTTTTTACCTTGATATTTTTTACTGGGGCTTGTAAACCCAACCCAAAAACTTGATTTGAAGCTCTATAATGCCCTTCTATTAGCAAAGTTGTCGGAGATTTATTTTTTTTCAAAGCCAAAAAACACTTCGAATGCTTAATTTTCTGCTTTTTAAGTGATTTAATAAGTGTAGATCACGTCCTTTTGATGATTCTAACTTTCTGCATTCTTCATAAACTCATCAGCCAGTCGTTAAATTACAGAGAAAAAATAACAAAGTAAGTGATAAAATTCAATAAAAAACCCCCCACTGTAAATGATGTAATTAAAAAAAAAAAAACAGTTGAGAGACTACTTATTTTTAAAAAATATTTAAAATAATATATTAACCTAATTCAACCGACTCCATGCATGCAGATTTTATGTAATGAAATGAGTTTCTCTTTAATTAGGTTCATAATACTAGAAATCAAAAAAGGGTATTGACCCGAAGAGTAGTCTCATCTGTTGCTTTATGCAGTGAAATAACTGGTTTGATTGTTTGAGAAATATTTACGAGCAGAATGAAGATGATGGGAGTACGTAGCCAGCGAAAGATTACCAAATCCATGATGATGGCTTCCTCTTGCATGGTAATCAACTTTGCATGTTCTTCGCTCATCATTGCGAAAGAAAGTGATTAGGGATTTATATGCGGTGGTCTTGCTGGACATTGGAATCAGAAAATACCATTAATACAATTGTGAGAGATCCTCTTGGCTACAATTGAAGACGTATGCTAGTGAATTTATTTACAACTATTAATGTATTTGCCAAACTACCAAGGAACATACAAGTTCATGTGCTCTCTTACAAGTTCTTAAGGTTATTTAGGAGGATTTATGTATGAATTTTGTTCTTGAATTACCCTGCATCTGTCAAGAATGGATTCCAGCAGAGTTGCCCTACATCTTGATCAAAGTCGACGCAGAAGGAAAGAACTACAAGACAAGAAGAGGGTATCACTCAGAACTTCAATGTCTTGCCAGTATAGATTTCTACCAGAAGCTAACACTATCCAGCAGATGAGAACTGTATTTGGTTCCCAGTTTAGACTCAAGATCGAGCCCTTTGCAAGTAAACGGCACCGACATGGACTGTATAGCAGATGTGTTGATGCACCATGCATGTTCGTAGAAAGAAACCTAAGAAGTTAGCCTAGGAGGGTAGACTTGCAGTAGCTTCAAAACACCTAGGAGTTTTGGGGAAGACAACCCTCCCCCACTTGAAAGCTCATTAACGAGTTTAAAAACTTTCAATGCTATTGTGAAACAAACAAAATGCCTTCATTGCTTGTTCATTGACATCATGGAACAGTGAAAAAAAAGTTTGCTCGATTAACAAGCAAGCTGGAGAAACTTTGGCGCTGAACGCTTTGTGTAATTGTGTCACAACCCCTATACTGAACAATCTATCTCCACGGCTTTAAAAAAGAAAGAAAAGATCTGGTCCACAAGTTTGCTTTTTATTGATATTAATGGTAGAAGGAGAGATAAAGACTATACATATAAACAATAGTTTCGTAGCCGAATATGAAAGCGATGTAAGAACAGAACTTTGTCTCTATAAAAAGGAGAGACATATAATAGACAGCAAGTGAATCAGAATTATTACCCTCCATTTTCCCCAAATCATTTGCACCATGTTCTTTTAAAAACAATGCTTCAGGCCCTCAGATTGACATCAGCAGACCTGTTAAATTTTGATCCCATTATAAACTGCTCTTTTCCATTAATACGTATGCTGCCGTCACTCACCATTCTATCTTGGATTTTTCACCCGATTCTCTTGTATTGTCCTTTTCCAAACAAGCTTTAACTCAAGCCACCCGTCTAGTGAGATTATGAACAAACCCAAGCTACTTGTCTGAAGGTGTTAACATAAGCAATTTAGCAAGTCTAATGACGGACGAGAGAAAAGTACATCATTTCTGTAACACCCCCCCCCCCCCCACAAAAAAAAAAAACAAAAAAAAAAAAAAAAAAAAGAAAGAAAAGAAAGAAAAAAAAAAAAAGAAAAGAAAAGTGGCAGAAGATGCTAGAAATTTTGTGCAAATAGATGACAATATCTAATGCTATTTGCATGTACATAACCACCCAGAATCCTTTCTTCTAATCAGTGGCAGAGAAGACTGATGAGAGTAGCAATCCCGTACTACTCCATGAAGCTCTATGTAAGAGGATTTTCAGAGAGGGTGTTAAATAATAACCAAAAACTTTCAAGTTGATGGGATCTTCGATATCTCTACCAATAACTTGTGCAGGGCTTGTGGCTTAGAGAAAAAGGCGAGTGATCAGCACCTTTTAAACGAAATACTTTTTCTGGGGGACTTGAGTTTATCATGCTTTCCTGTAATGTGATAGGTATGGCATTATCTTCAGGAGTCTCTATATAAAACCTCCTCACAGTTCCATACTTCAAGTCAGAAAGACTCAGCTTCTCCAAAACCGGTGGAAAGGGAATTGGTCTAATTGAAACAGATGCCAATGCTACATCCTGAAACAGGAGGCACAAAACAGAAACAGCAGCAGTGAGCAAAAGAAAAGTGATTCAACATACGCACATGCAGATTCAGTGTAAAAGTTTGAAGAGAACTAAACCAGTGTTTCTCCAAATTTAAATTTTAATCTAAGCCACACAATCTCTCCAATGAGACTTTTTAAGGTCTCCAAAGAGCAGTATGCTCACCACAAAAATGCTAGCCATGGCCCAGGCAAAAGCATAGTAGACATTTTTTTTTCATCAATGGGGTGTCCTACAACGCTTTGATTGCCAAAACAAAATGGCCAGAGTGGGCATTGCAATTAAAGTAGAATCTAGTGCGAGTGCTTGAAATCCACCTTTATTAGTTTCAGCAGGAAGCTTCATTTTTGAATACCTATGTAACCAAGTGCACATGATGTTTGAGCTACATTAGATCCAACAAGGTTCACATAGAGATATCATAACCATGAAGTGCCAATTTAAGACCCAACAAGATGGTGATGGCAAGCATCTAAAGATGATAATAGTATTTGATACTAGAAACTTCATGGCAATTTCTTTCATTGTGATGTGCGAACTTTGCATTCTTAGACGAGAATATGTTTAGAAAGTCTAATAAACCAAGCCAAAGCTAATAAGAAGCTCAAATCCAAATTTAGAAAGAAACTAAGTGATTCTAACAAGAACTCCATACTCAATCTCATAGATAGATATAGAATTCTATGGTGAAGCTCAAATCCAAATTTAGAAAGAAACTAAGTGATTCTAACAAGAACTCCATACTCAATCTCATAGATAGATATAGAATTCTATGGTGAGGTCTAGCCAGCAATTTAATATGTTACAAGTGCAAACATACCTTGCCTGGACTTTGATTGAACAACAAATCTCTCAATATTGACTTGTCCAGATTAATGGCAGTTGGAGGATTATTATTCCCATTTGCATACACAAATATTTGTGCCTGCTGCATTAAATCACTCGAACCTGCCTGAAATAATTTTCTAATTTAGTACGAAGGAATATATACCAAAATCTAGCAATAACATGAATAAAACCATTTCTAGAAAACCGAGATTATCAGTGTTACACCTAGTAAAATGCCTTCAGGAATGCATGACAAACTAAGCTAATCACTAACATGTCCAACTTACGCCACACTCTGTCCAAAGATTAATGGAGAATAAAAGGTTCATAATGCCGGAACAGAGGTAATTGCCAAACCAATACATAAACCTTGTTCAAGTTGGAATTACTAGGGATGAAATAATGGGCTCACCGCCTTCTGGGAGAACATATCAAGAGTACTTTGTCCATTAGTCAACATTGCCGCAGCAACAAAAATAGCCTTTGAAACTTTATGAGGAAACAACTCCATTGCATATGATATACAAGCACCACCAAAGTCATGGCCCACCAATATTGTCTGCACAATTCAAAACAATAATATTATATCTCATGAAAAACTGTTCTGCTAGCGTATGTGTAGTTCAAACACAACCAGCAAAGAGCTTAAAACTAAAACCTTGGCTTGAGGTCAAAAGGAGCATTTACTTATCCAGGCTAAAATGCAACAACGAGTCTGGGGCAATCTTTGCCATCTTTTTTGAAGAATAAAAGTGTATCTTGAGTTGATGGACACTTTCCATTTGTAAATAATAAATGACAGACCTATATGGCTTGGTATTCCAAATGAAATCACAAATACCAATAATTGTAATGTTTTCTTTAATGTTAATTCAATAGCAGGTAAAAGCTGCTAGAAAATCATATGACACTCGACACCTGAAACTAAGACATGCGGCACCTAAGGTTCCTGAAGAAAGTGAAACTCCATACAGATCTCACTGGTAGAAACATTCGTCATTGTTAAGCAACAAAAGGTCACATTTCATAGGCAAGTGAAGAATGCCCCTAGCTTATAAAACATAATTTACGAGTCTGAAGAAAACAGCTAATGCACATGATATCATTGATCAGGTTTATATTTTTCAGTAACTTGGAAGTGTAGATTTCTCAATCTCAACTGCAGCACAAAGAGTAGTACACAATAACAGAAACAGATGAGTGGCAAAGAACCAGAAAGAACCTTCTCCCCATCAACCAGCTTGTCAAGAAAATCAGTAAGAGGCTTCACATATTGAGAAAGACTGGTGATGCCATTTGTATCAAAAGAATGAATGCCAGAACCAGTTAAGTCCACGGCAGTAACTTTGAAACCACCCTCTTCTAGAAGTGCTATAGTTTTATACCAACACCAGGCACCAAAGCCACCTCCATGGACAAGGACAAAGTGGTTGGTCTCAAGATCATCAAGCTTAATATCCTGTTCAAATGAGAAAATGTTAGGAAAAGAAATAAATAATGAGAGCGATTTAAAGGGGATGGAGAAAACAATCTATCTTCTGATTCAATATATACTTTCGCCACTATTTATTAGATCACATTGTATTATAGTAGTTTCTAGTGGGAACATAATAAATTAAGACAATTTTGGATCTTGCTCATAGTTTTACCGTATAATACCTATACCCATTCACCAATGTTTTAGTGAATATAAGAGTAATACTAGCTGTTCCAACAGAACAGACAAGAAATGCATCTAACTAATAAATTGCGTTAGTTACAGAAAAAGGAAAGAGTTTATCTGCAAGCTTAAGATTAATTCATATCAAGCTGGACAGGCTTAAAATCCATCATTGAATGGGGCCACTAATGTAATATGAGATAACAACTTCAGAGCCCAACGCAGGTAATAACAGTAATGGAAAAGGTAACTTGCAAAAAGTGAATAGCTCATCCAGCTACCACTCAGTTGACATTAATTCGTTAACAGTCATCATGAAAATGGATCATCACATATAGTGTGCGTCTCAAATTACAGAAGGAAATGAGAACAGTGTGAGATGGTCAGCAATAAATGAAAAATGAAAATAGAAATCTACTCTCTAATAAATCTCCTTCAATTGCTTCCATGATGTACGTTTAAGGATTTCATGGCATTTACAAGCACTGCCAAAAGACAGGACAGCAATGGCTTGGGCTTTGGCATCTAGAACATATATTGCTTAATAATTACTCAACCTAATCAAGTCATTTCCCCAAAAACTTTATGATATCAATGAAAACAAATCTGTCACCAAGAGAACCGAATCCCATTAACAATGCATTTTTCTTCTTGATTGTGTTATACGTAACTACAGAGCAAGAAAGAAATATAACCACAAATGACAAAAATTAGTAAATTTACCACCTTCATCATCCCCCCAAAAAGCCAAATACTTAAAACACAACTAACCACACAATTAATCAACTTATAAGCCAATTTAGCCTAAAAACACGACCTTTTCACATGTAGTTAGACATTACAACATGAAATTAAAACATGATTAGCAACTTGACACTAAACAAACAATACATGAAAAAAATCATTAAGCACCATACAACTCGTATATATCATAAAAAATCATAGCCCCCACAAACACAAGATTCTCAATTCCCATAATTGACAACGTAATCCAACAAAAACCACAGAATTCACTAAAACCAATAAAAACCCAATAAAACAAACCTGGTTAACGAGCTGATGAGGCTGCAATAACGGGTCGGTAAGTGACCGGGCTCGAGAACTAGAGCTCCGAGGCAACTGGGTCTTCTTTGACCCAGAACCGTTCGGGTGTCTTAAAGAAACGGAGCGATCAAAAGGAAATGACCCGGAAGCGGAACCGTTTTGTTGCTGGTGCTGCCTAAACAGAATTGCTGCAGCTAAAGCCTGTTCGTGAATCAATTCATCATGGTTGTCTTTACGGGTTGATCGGATCCGGGTCCACCTGTTGCTTGAATTGGGTGCGGTTTGCGGGTTACCCTGTAAACGTTTTGTGGGTTTCTTGTTTTTACAGGGGTTTTGGGAGAGAAACAAGTGCATAGGTTGCCCATTACACGTTCATGTAGTTAGAGAACGCAAAGAAATGGAAGGCAAAAAAAAAAAAACAAAAAGAAAAAAAGAAACTTGCCAGTTGTGTGAATGAAAAGATGTTTATAAGTGGGTTTTAATGCTTAGGCAGAGAGTGTGTCGTGATGGCCGCGGGCGGGGGGGCGGCGGTGGAAAATGGGGAGAGTTTTAGAGAAGGTTTTATAGAAGTTGGTGACATAGTTGTATTCATGTCAGCTTTATGTCGTCGTGAGTTTATTCTATGCAACTGTCTGTATCTATGTTTCTACGACGTGTGTGTGTGCTTGTGTGTCGGAGTATTTATTTTTGGAATAGTATTGTACTTTTTTTTTTTTTACAATAAGATTTTTTTGGATTCTTTTTCAAACTTCCACCTTATATTATAAAAAATAACGCTTCTTGTATTCACTCTTTGCATAGATTACATCTATGCATTTCTATTTAAAAAAAAAAAATCATTTTCATGGCATTCTCCCACAGACTCCAACTTTGTTCTCTTTCGATTAATTATATATATATATATATATCAAGGATTTTGCAATACCCTACCATGCTAGCTAGCTTTTACGTATAAATCTTTAAAAGATATTAGTGTATGTATGTATGTCCTAAACGAAATACTGTAGTTCCGTAGTTGAAGTTTAACCGACAAAAAGATATTAACAATTAAGAAAGTAATATAATGAAAAGAATTATGCAAGAATTTATGTAATATTTATCCCATATATATCAGATTTTTCCACTTGCTCTCAAATTAAAGTTAAAAAAACAAACTTGACCATGCATGTTAAAGAAAATTCTTTCGATACAAGGAAACTTCCTTGCAGAGCAGCTTGTTCATCAAATTTATCTGTATCATTAAATTATCTGGTGTGGTACATGCTTGCTTATACTCCTCGGATGTTACCATAATTGCAGCATGATGGAGCTCTTTTGGCACTTCATTTTCCTAGCCTACAGTAAGGATCAGCAGGTAGCTGCCTAAAAGGCTACCATGGAGCTCTTCAATCACTACTGCTTTTGCTCGCTCCTCCACTTTTCCTTTTCTTCGCGTGTTTGGATCTTTAAATCTATATATATATATATATATATAGTTAGCTAGTTCCTTAATAATTAGAAGAAGATTGATTGATAACAATACCACAACCATTTCCCAAACTTTTCACTTGTACCAAAGTTAGACATCCTTGCCACTTGTATGGCTTGGTCCCCCATGACACTTTCAACTTTGTAAGGTGTGGATTTGTAATGGCTTTCATCTATATTTTGACACATTGCTATTTGAGAAAGTTGAATAAACAGTAAGTGATAATAATTTAATTATTTGTAAAATATATCCTTACTCATCTAACATAAATTTTAAAATTAATAACTTTCTCTTAATTTATATCATGATAAAATTTCAGACTTACAAGCGAGCTCTATCATATTGAGCACCACCAGTCTTCAACATCATAAATAAGTTTACATCTTGTAAATCCTACATTCTGATAACAATTTCTTTTTTAAATTAAAAATATACTTTCATCTTTGATAACCATCTAATAAATTCCCTTTTAAAAAGATTTTCATCAAAGAAAGAAATTTTATCAAAATTAGGAATGTATCTAAGAAAAAGATTATACACACACACTCCATGTTTTTATGTGCAATCAAACCCTTGTGATCCAAATGCATTAATGAACAATTATATTGTCTACTACTATATTAATTTGCGCCTCGAAATTGGTCAATATTAATTTTTTTTTAAATGTAAAAAAAATATTAAGAATTTAGAGAATGTTTTAAGCACATTGGATCTGTCAGCCAAGTTAGGCCCAAGAGTTTTGGGTCTGGAAAAGCCTTGGGTCTAGAAGCGACTTGGGTCTAGAAGTCATGTTAGACTCAAGTAAACAACAAATAATGAGAGGACACTTATGCACTTTAATTGTCAGGAGAGAGAAAAGAAAGAGAAAACACAAACAATCGATCACCGGCGGCAATCCAATCATGATACGTATGTACATGCCGCACCATATGGAAGAAGGGACGGTTCGGCACCCTTAAGGACGCCGGATGGACGATTTCACTACTCGGAAGCGTCTCACGAAGTGTGTGGAATACGTGCCAATGGAGTTTTTTGCGTTTTTTATTAAAAAATAAAAAATACAACGTGAAAAATACTAAAATGTCCTCCATGATCCTCTTAATTATATAACACACCAATGTAATTTCATTGTTGCAACACACAATAATCTGTGTCTAGAGCTACAACATGGGTCTAGTAGCCGACTTGGGTTTGGAAGCCATGTTAGACCAAATGCCTTGGGTCTACTAATCCAAGCGACTTGGGTCTGGAAGCCATGCTAGACTTAAACAAACAACAAACAAAGAGAGGACAATTATGAACATTAGTTGTCAGGAGAGAGAAAAGAAAGAAAAAACACGAATAATCGATCATCAGCTGCAATCCAACCATGATATGTATACACATGCCGCACCATGTGGAAGAAGTGACGATTGCACATCCAATGAGACGATGTATTGTCATATTTGAACATTGGAAAGTGTCTCACATGCCACTTTAATGGTGTGAGCGCTGTCCACTCGTTGTGGGGGATACGCATAGGAGCTTTTCAAATTAAAAAAAAAAAAAAAAAAAAAAAATAACATGAAAATACTAAAACACCCTCATGGTCCTCTTAATTATACAATATACCAATATAATTTTACTGCCACAATCCACAATAATCTATGTCTAGAATTACAGTGAAATCTCCACGCCATTTAGTTTTATAATTGCTCAAAGCCTCGAAGGCAAATAAATAAAGAAAAAACTATAATGGAAGATATATTTGACCAGTAACAAAATACTGAAGTTATCAGCTTATGTGCATTGTGGACAACTACAATAAAATTATTATTTTACCCTTCTAACAAAAAAAAATGGCCTAGCTATTGGTTGTAGGGGATGATAATATCTTTTTATTTTTTTTTACACAATAAAATAATTACGTTGTTCTTTGAAGTAAAATATATTGAATTGATGTCTAGTAGATATTTAGATTTTTTTCATTTTAGGTAGCACAACAAAATGATAAAAATACCTTTAGTAGGAAAAAAAATAATAAATTGATTTCCAAGGGCTATTTCTTATTTTAAACCTATTTTCTTTGTTATCATTATATTGGTTGAGAGACAATTTAGTCTTTCAATTAAAATCAAATATTAATAAAAAGAAAACGTGGCTGATGCGTGCTTTGCACGCATTAACGCGTCACATGCTCCTCTGTTTTCTTGGTGTAGTTGAAATCGTCTTAGCAACCTCTATATGAAATGATGATATGTGTGGCGCTATAACCTCTGGTTTTGCATCGGTGGACTTTTTTCCCTTTCTTTTATCTCTCCACCTCAATTTTCACGTGTGGCACCCCGGATTCCCAAACAAGCCCTTCAATTTTCTTTTTCTTCAAATTTAATCATTATTCTTTTAATTACTATTTTTTTAATTTTAAATAATTTATAAAATTAGTTTTTTTTAATTTCATCCTCCAATTTTTTTTTTCTATTTGACTTGGTCCACATTCTTCAACATTTACTTATTTATTAAATTTTGTCTCCATTCTTTAATCGAATTTGATCAAGGCCTAGGCGATGGGAGAATAAGGGAAGGAAAAAGAATGAGTTAGATTGTCCAACCTGATTATCTTATTTGTGGTTGTAGCCACGACCCGAATCGTCAATAATAAAGGTTAACATGAGTTAATACAATATATTATTATTTTTTCATTTTGTTTTTTTATTTAATCTTTTAAAGTTAATTGTTTTATATTTAAGATAGGGTTAAGTAGAGGTTAAATAACAAAATGATTTTAAAAAAAAAACATACCATCATTTGAATAAAGTAACTAGTTTGCTTTTGGCTTGTTTAATTGAACAAGCTAGACGAACTTTATTTATTTATTTACTAATGTATATGTTAGTCCATTAATTTGATGCTACACACTGATAAAGTTTTTAATTTTCTTTTTAAATATTTTATGAGATGCATCAAAAAAACAGAAACAGAGATGCTTGCATTTTTTTTAAAGCATGTGACCCGCAACAAAAGGCAGATCCCAGCCTAATTTTTGCTTACATATAATAGGATTTGGTGCCACCATTAAATTTATTAAGACCTATGGCTCACTGCTTTCATGCTCTGTCTGTGCTACAAAAAATGGATGCTAAAGTAAAAAAATGCTAGAAAATGACACACGACTTGGCATTTTCAGTGATCATGATCTATTTCGATTATTGAAAAAAAAATATTGGTGAATAGTTTATTTCGTCCTTACAAATCTGTGGTCCAAATCTTTAATTGTTGCCGGAATCGGGTATTGATTTTCTTGTCAAGTGTACCATATTGTAGTCTTTTCAAAAAGAAAGTTTAAAGGCTACATGGAGCCTGAAGAGGGGAGGGGGGGGGGGGGGGGGGCATCTTTACTTTTAAGTAGTCGTCGGCTTTTGTATGCTGTTCTAAATTTAATTATATGCATATGGAACCATCTTCATAAGCACAAATCCCCATGAATTTTCTGCGAGAGGGATAATCGTTCAAGTGTTTTCCATCTCTAAGATCTGCCTTCCCTTCCTTCTGTAGGTGTTTGGCAATTGCTATTTCACTCGAGGATATTCCTTGACAACAATTAACACAAATCCATACTTTTCAACGGAGATTAAATATCTAATTTGGCGATGTTATCGTGTATTCTTTTAATAATTTAGAACAAATTTTGTCCATTCCTGGAAGAGGAAGTTGTCTAGAATATTTGAAAGGTTATCTTAAGACTTTTACTTCCTGCCATTTGTTTTCGCCTCCAAAACTCAAGTTGCGATTTTCTTTTGACTTATAATCCACGTAAATTTTACATGCAACATTTCATTAATATATTATTTAGTATTGTGAAAGTGATTGTTTTTTAAAGTATTTTTTATTTGGAATGTATTAAAATAATATTTTTTATTTTTAAAATTTAATTTTAATATTAGTATATTAAAACGATCAAAACACATAAAAAATAATTTTAAACAAAAAAATTTAAATTTTTAAAAAACATGTGATCAGTCACGTTGCTAAACTGGATCTATGTCCTGTAAGAAAAAAAAAGGTTCTCAATTGGGTTTCTAAAATATCATGTGTGAATTAATGTTAACCCTCATTCTATAAATGTTATAAGTGATATATCAGCCAACTATATATATATATTATCACTTAATTTTATGATAACTAAGAACTCTAACTAATCTTTAGAGGTTCTAAATGGTTAGTTATGTAATAAAAAAAAATAATAATCACCCTACATATCTTATTTAAGGTAAATTGCATTGATGCTTGTTTTTAATTACAAAGGTAACTATTATGTTCTTATTAAAGTTTGTCTAAACTAGCATATACATTTTTATTATTAAAAAGAGAAACTATCAAAACCTAAGACAATGATTTTAGACCCAAGCTAGCCTTAAAAAAACACATAATCCTTACTTTTATAATACTGTCATTGGACCCGAGAAGATGGTGAATGATAAATGGAGCTTTGAGTCCCCTTTTCCTAATTATGTCTAAAATTGGTCTAAAAGCCTCCACTGATGCTCATTGGACCTTGATGGAATTTTGTTGACTCAATCCAGATTTGCTCATGATAGTAGGGTAGACATATTACAAGATACAAATGTTCAAAAAAAAAAAGAAAGACCAAATAACATTTACAAGAAAGTGCTTACAAGATTATTGTTTTTAAGAAAATAGCAAAGTTTCAATTTCACTAGACCTTTTTAAAGATTTTACCATATTTGGGTCAATTATTCGATATAAACAGACCAAAACTTTTTATTCATATTTTCTAAAAACAAAAAAGTCTCAACTTCTCGAGCTAGGATCAAGTTAATTGTGGACTAATCTATTTCGAACAAGACCTATATTGGAGTGGGAAAAGCCTAGGGCTGTTGATCTGAAATGGAATACTGATAGTTCATCACTAGGCAAGCCAGGTTTATCTGGTATTGGTGAGGTTCTTAGAGATTCAGCTAGAAATTTTGTTCGTTCCTTTTCTGTGCCGGCAGGTTTGACGGAGTCTAATGAAGCAGAGGTCCTAACCATTAAAAAGGCTTTGAAAATTAGTGCTGAATGTACAATGTCTATGCAAGTCGATTGGATTATATATATATGGTCATCAGATTCTGAGAATGCTATAGCTCGTCTGCAGGACTGCAGAAATTAAGGCCTTGGAGATTTCGAAGTATTTTTAACTCAATCTCTATGTTAGCTATATCTTAGAAGTTAGTTTCTTTTAGACATGTTTTTAGATAAGTTAATCAGGTTTCTGATAGTTTGGCTAAAAAAAAAACCCTAGTCAGGGAACATGATTTCATAACTTGGTTCTAATTTTATTTTGATTTTGCCAGCAACTAGCTGGCGATATCTTTTCAGCTTAATTATTCTTTAAATAGGGATAAATATAAATATTAATTATTCAATTAAAGTTGTTTTAGAAATAGAGTTAGATTGCATTCCAATAGCCAAGTAAACGAATCTATCCCTGTTAAAACTTGTAAAAATATTGATACTACTGAAATATTATAGACACTAGCAGAATGAGCAAATCCAAGGGAAGCAAAACATGGCAGGATGAAATGTGATACGGTGAGATAGAATGCTATGAGCATTGTCTAGAACTGTTGTGTGGAGGGTACTTTTGAATTACGTGTTATTTTTGTTTTTTAAAAAAAAATTAAAAAAAATTATTTTTTTGCTTGAAATTAATATTTTTTTAATGTTTTTAGATTATTTTGATGTGATGATATAAAAAAGTTATTTTTAAAAAATAAAATAAAAATATTATTTTAATAAATTTTCAAATAAAAAACATTTTGAAAATCAATAAATATGAAATCACAAGCAATTTCTTATAGTTCTCTTTCTTTGACAAAGTTAATTTTCAACGAAAAACACTGTTCAGAGGAACAGGGAGAAATTAATGTTCAGATGGCAAGAAGGGAGTTGGTCGAACTATTTCCAGGTAAAATTTACGTGAAATTCATAGCTTTGCCATTTTCTTTCGTAGGCTAGAGGACACCTTATCCTATCCATGCTTCACATGATTCACGAATGAACTACATTTTAGATACACAACAGATAGATGAAATCTTTTCCTTTATCTCCTTTGCCTCTTCTTTCGAGTGAAAAAGATCACAAGACAAGAGAAAGTAAAAACAGACGCCTTAATTCTCTTAACCTCCTCCATTGGTAGTTGGATATTGAGCAGCGGTATACTTGCATGTCTCCTTCGTCTCATAAATGGTCCCTGGCCAGTCTTTCGGAGATCCCATGAAAGCTGCTGGAGTGCTGAGTTTTCATATTTTTCTTTAATTTCTTGATGACTTTCGGCGTCTTCAAGTAAGGCATGGGGTGGCGGCAATATGGCATATGGGAAAGTAATTGTCATGAACCTAAAGTTTCAGTTTTAAATGCACAATCGTATCCCTTACGTTTAAGTTCACCTAAGTGTATCCAATAATTAATTTACCCCTTCTTCTTCTTCTTCTATATATTGCTTGCATCTTTGTTTATGTTTTTATGACAGTTAAATATGAAGATTAACGATGGGAATGCGGGTTATGCTTTCCTTAATTTTTCCACCTGAAAATCAATATCGAATTGTTTTTGTTCACAAAATAAATATTAATATTAAAGAATCAATTCAATCAAAAAATTTAAACTCTTAGGTAATATTTAAAAATATAATCTATATTATTCTTTAATATATTTCCTCAAATAAAAACTTTTTAGATTTGAAACTTACACAGATCCATACTAATTTATGTTTAATTTTTATCAAATAAATAAGGATAGTGGAATTTAAACTCATAACCGCTTGGTCATCAAAATTCTGATACCATATTAGAAAATCAATTCAACCCTTAGATAAAATCTCAACGTATTATTTATATTATCCTACAATCACTTCTTCCAATTTCTTTATACTTATTCAGTCTGCACTTCTTCAGAGATTACATTAGGGGTACCAAAGCATGCGGTTTGCTCTTGTTTAACAAGTACGAGTACATATAAACAAATTACAAAATCGTAGAAAAGAGCAAGCTGGTATTGTGTAATACATGCATGATGTGAACACAATCCAAGGGGATCCTCCTTTCAAGTCACACAAGCTTAACTTCGAAGATATGAGCACATGCAAAGTAACTAAGTTTTCACTCATCAGAGCTTTGATCATTAACCCGGTCATGTCCATTGCAAGGAAGTACAGAATTGTACAAAGAAAATATCTTTTTTCAACCAAAAGTGGCATGAGGGCATCTATCTCTTCACTACATAAACATGATATTTTATTATTACATTTGCTTAACCAAATGTGCCTTAAGAAAATAGTTGCGAAAGAAAACTTCATAGGTTTTGGAAAAAAGAGAGCGTTCCTTAGAAACCCACCTGTTTGTTCCATAAGATCAAGGGTCCATTAAAGGCTGGACCGCAAGGCATCAAGAAGTCATGATAATATGTCATGGTTCCCAGGAAGTGGACTAGCAGTGGAATCCACATGACCACTTGAGGCAAATAAAAGAATTTTGACAGAAATTTCACATGCCAAGGTACTGCATGCCCTAGCTATAAAGCTCGAGACAAATGGGGTCTGAGCTTCGAGGCAAATGGGGTCAGAGCTTTGTGCCAAAATCAGTGCATAAAAGTTCTCTTGCCATGCCTTTTCCTTTCGGATAATTATTTTGCCTTACAGGTATTGATTGTGGGCCTGGCATGATCGCTGAGTCTCGAATCCAGCCTGGTGGGCTCTTCAGGAAATCTAATCCCAAAACAAAGTCTTGAGGTTAAGAATTTGCAGCTCTAACTAGCAGGTATATTTGCACTCGGATTTCAAGTTAATTTGTAATATATATATATATATATATATATATATATATATATAAAAAAAATATATATTTATAAAAAAGTTCTGAAATTATAGATGTGTTTTTCAGTATTATAGATTTTTTTTAATTGAGAATTTAAAATATGATATTTTTCGTAAATAAAATGAATTGAAAAATATATTAAATGATAAATTGTATAAAAAGTTATTAGCGCTAATTAAAATTTAAAGAGAAAACTCTTGTAAGAAAAAAAAGATAAATGTATATGTATATATTTGACTTTGTGTTGGAGGACACTTTTCAATTTCTTTTATTTAAATGAATTGATAATGTTGATGTAAGCCTATTAAAAAATAAGAAAAATAAATTTGAGAAAAATTATATTAAAAAATCACAATAAAAAATACATATTTTATTTGTATTGAATATTCATGAGATAATTATTCAAAAATAATTATTAATATTACTATCATAACCCATTTCTTACCCCTCATCTTTATATATATATATAATTTAGTTTTTTGTATTTAATTTAATTTTTATAAATAATAAATGAGAAAGATAAATAATTAAAAGAGTGAAAATAGAGGCAAGAAAGAAAAATGGGATTAACTGAGTAGAGATTAAAAATAACAATGAGAGATTTATATATATATAAGGATAAAACAAAATTGAAAAATTATTGAAGAGATCCTACATGAAATTTAATAAATTAAGAATCCATAATCATGAATAAACAATATAATTATCTAACATTATTTTTTTTTTCATTTTAGTTGTTTCTTTGTTTCACAGAGGATCCTAAATAATAAAAATAAAAGATATTTATAAAAAGAATGGACATATACAGAAATTAAAAGAGATATACTCTTGCAAAATAAACTAAAAAAAACCCTAAAACAAGAAAGGGAAAAAACAAGCAACAACCACATTCCCGGCCTCTAATCTCCCAAACCTGGTGGAGGTGGTACCAGCAAGAATAAGGATTCTTGCATGCTACAGAGTGGTCCGCATGCCTTCTTGGCTTGGTCACGCATGTAATAAAGCCTTTAAAGAAAACATGCTATCCAACGCGTATAAAAAAACACACCAATACTCTTTTTTTTTAGCATTGTTTCTCCTTGTTTCAACCTTTTTGGTCGAGTTCCAATCAAATCTTGTTACTCTCAAAGGTCAATTTTCAAACCTAATGTGTGAGTTACTTGTTTTTAAAATTATTTGTGGCATATTTATTTTTGGTTTTAACTCGTGAATACGTATTTGAATATTGTCGTTATTTTTTTGTTTTGAGTTATTTGCAAGATGTGATATTTTTTTGTTAGATCATATTTATTTACATTAATTGAGTTGTACTAAATTATTTTTAATATGTGAATGACTTTTTTTTTATTGTGGACATATTTGTGGGATTGTGTTGAGACTTAAGTTTAATAATAATGTACTTATTGTCTTTTATTCGAGAACCCAATCCAAGATTAAGCTATGATCCTATCTCAAGGAGTCGGAGATGTTACAGAGTGATGTACAGAGTGGTTCACACGCCTTTTTGGCTTGGTAAAGTGTGCAACAAAGCCTTAAAAGAAAACATGTCGTCTATCATGTACTGTACACATGCTAATAACTTTTTTTAGCACTATTTCTCCTCATTTCAACCTCTTGGGTCTAGTTCCAATCAGCTCCCAAGACTTGCAAATGCCAATTTTGAACTCTAATATATGATTTACTTGTTTTTAAAATTATTTGTTGCATAATTTTAGGTTTTTAATTCGTGAATGCATAGTTGAATATTGTTGTTATTTGTTTTATTTGGAGTAATTTTGCGAGGTGAGATTTTTTTTTGTAAGATCATATTTTTTTTGCATTAATTGAGTTGTATTGAATTATTTTTAATATCTGAATGATTTATTTTTACTATGGATATATTTTGGGGATTGTGTTGAGACTTGAGTTAAATAATAATATACTCATCTTCTTTTATTCGAGAACCCAATCCAAGATTAAGCTACATGTTATTGGATTCTATCTCAAAGAGTCTTGCATATTATAGAGTGGTCCACACACCTTGTTGGCTTAATAAAGTGTGTAACAAAGCCTTGAAAGAAATCATGTCATCCATCGCATACTATACACACGCTAATGACCTTTTTTCAGCATTATTTCTCCTCATTTCAACCTCTTCGGTCCAGCTCCAGTCAACTCCCATGACTTGCAAAGGTCAATTTTGAATTCTAATATGTGATTTACTTGTTTTTAGAATTAGTTATGGTATATTTCTTAGGTTTTAATTCGTGAATGCATAGTTGAATATTGTCGTTATTTGTTTTGTTTTGAGTAATTTGCGAGGTGTGAACTCTTTTTTCGTTAGATCATATTTGTTTATATTGAATTGTTTTTAATATGTTAATGATTTTTTCAAAATGTGGACATATATGTGGGATTGTGTTGAAACTTGAGTTAAATAAAAATATACTCACTGTTTTTTATTCGAGAATTCAATCTAAAATTAAGCTACATGTTATTAAGTCTTATCTCATATCATAGAATTGGTAAGTACATATTTGTGTTCCTTAGCATATTATTTTGGTGTTTTTGTTCATTATGGCATATTAGTTGTCATATATATCAAGAGCTCAACCAATGATTAAATGACTTGTTCTTGGCTCCTATTATTAAAGCTTGATTATTAGGTATTTGAATTGACAAACACACATTTATATTAGATTCAATGCCTATGTTTTGTCAAAGTGGGGATCAGACTATCTAAAACATTAAACTATTCACGTGTCCAAGTCTAAAACCATTTTTTAATTTAAATTCAATTTAAAATATTAGGTTAATTTAGGCAATATCCAAGCACAACAAGCATATGTATTTTTAAAGAAACAATAATTAAACTTAGCTCAGATAGTATGACTATAATGACTATATCTTTTCTATTATATAATTATTTTCTAACTAAAAATATTTAAAATATCAGCTAAAGTTTCTGGTTATCATTTGAAATTATGTACACTAGCTAGGACTAGTTTCTCCATTTCCTAAGCAGTATGTTGTCAATCTCTGACAAGCCCCATGGTGCTGAATAAATGCAACACTGCACAGTTCAAACCTTAGCCAGCCTCTGATCTGACACTTCCTTATACATTTTGTGCACAACCCTGCGATTCTGTGGCATGCCATTTTGCTCTGCTCTGCTCCTCATCATTTTTCTTCTGTCCACAGAGATTTGGTATTGACTCTTCACAGTAATAGGATCCGATGCCCTTTCCGCTTGAATCTTCTCCATGGAAATTTTTCATATCAATACCATAAGAAACAAAATAGCATTCATTTCTGAAAGAACACATTACGTGAGAAACAATTTCAAAAAGTATATGGTACAGACCGTCACGTTTGATTCTCTGCATTGGTAGGTATTTCAGAGATGCATATGATGACTATAGATACATTATGAAGACTTGTTTTTTTTTTTTTTTGAACTTTTAAAAGTAGTTTTTAAAAATTTTGAATTTTTTTTAAATTAATTTTTAATGATTTTTATATAATTTTGAATTGTTGATATTAAAAATAAAATTTTAAAAATAAAAAAAATTATGTTAATACATTTCTAAATAAAAAAATATCTTAGAAGATAATCATTAGTATAATTTCAAACATTATCTAATAAAAATATTTAATTCACTCTAAATTCTAGTGTGTAAAGCACTTTTATTTTTATTTTTTTTACCACTAATCTTTTTTAATTTATTCTTTACAATTGAGTTTAATGAGATATTAAACTCATAATTTTTTTAAATCTTTTTTTTTAGGCTTGAAAAAATTGTTCTAGCATTGTATTAGTGTCCAAATTAATTAAAAGAAATCAATTTTATTGATTTTAAAAAAACAAAACTTTAGAGACCAAAATTAAAAAATTAAAAAATTTAAAGTAAATCAATTGGATGCTAGACCTAGCAAACATTCAATTTTAATTGAGATTAATTAAAATAAAAAAATTTGGAAAAAGTTTGGGAATTTTGTAATAAAATATTATTTAATTTTTACTTGGTTTTTGAATAAGATTATAACATATGTTTTCTAATATTAATGGACCTTTATTTTAGTGCAGCCTTGAACGATTTTTTCTTAAATTTTATCTAGTTACTATCTTATGTGTGTTAATTTTTATTATTTAATTATATAAAAATTTGATCTTAAAAAACAAAGTTATTAGACACAATCAAGTCCATGTCTTGTGTTGTGATATCAAATTTGTTAAAAAAACACATTGAAAATACCTATACATTTAATTTTTTAGTCAAAACATTTATGGATCTGACAAATGACAAAGTACATGTAAACTGACGTATTGTATACGTTGTTGTTTTAGGGAAAAATTACCCTGAATATATTGTAGTTTAATTATTTTCTTACTTTGCCTTTATTCTTTCATAAATTACAATTTACAAGTAAAAGTTTATAAGTTTATAGTAATTTACAACTCCACTCATGCACGTAAAAAAAAAAAAAACTAATTTTAATCGATGGAGTTACACAAACCTAATTTTCGTGATCCTTCCAATCCTATTTCTTAAACCCGCAAAAAACCATGCCTAAATAGCACTATTACGTGTAAACAAAAGGCATTGAATTGAATTAATTAATAAGAATACAAATCAACATGCCTAAATTACATTCAATTGATCAAAATAATGATAGGAGGAAAACCTTATTTGATTTTTAATTTTATGTTATATTATATACAAGGATAAATTTATATTTTTTTATCTTATTTTAAATTTTGGATTGACTAAGAATATAACTATAATTTTTAAAAGAATTGAGACAAACTAAAAAAATAACTAAAAGATAAAAAAAAAATTAAAGTAATTTTCTTGATAATATGATAAAAAAAACAAAAAGTCTGGCATGCAGGCCTGCCTCCTTAATGAGTTTCATGCACAAGCATGTCTAAGAATACTCACATTGCTTTTTTTTCCAAGATTTTTAACTTCACTCCATTATTTATGGTTTTAAATAATGTGGTTAAAATGCTCAGTACATTCATTATGTCTAGTCAAAATATTTATAGATTTGAGCAATGACAAAACAAGACCATCTGACATGTCATTTATGTTTATATTACTAGTGGATAACATGTCATTTCTAACATAACAAAAAAAAGATCCGTAAGAGACTTAACGTACTAGTTAAACCGCTTCTTTTTTAGCCACACATGCAAGCCCATCTATGCCCACTTGCATGGGTTTTTTTTTCAAGATTTTTAATTTCACTCCATTAAAGTAGATTTGTTACAAATTAATTTGAAATTTTTTAAAAAAACAAATACCATTTAATTTTTAATTTTTTTACTAGGATCATGGCTTTCTTTTTAATTATTTTGGCAGGTGCTCCTTTTATACATCCTTTAGTGATGTTGATTTAATTTTTTATCACTAATTTTTTATATTATTTTATCAAATATCATTCAATTTTTTATTGTTTTTGAAAAAGGGTTATAGATTTGCTTTTTAGCATTAGAGAATGCTTTTTGTTTTTTGCGGATCTTCACGGGGATTTTTTTTCTTAAATTTTATTTGATGATTTTCATGTGCTTATTTGTTTTGATTATTGTTTGGTTAAATAAAAAATAAATTTCAAAAATTAAGCTGTTAAACTTATTCAAAACTATGACTCAAGTTGCAAGTTTGTTGGGTGAACCCAAGTAGATACAAAACATCGTCAACTCACTATATAAAAAGAAAGTGTTAAAACTAAATTTTCTTTAACTTTTTTTTATATCAATCTATTTTTTTAATCTGATTTTTTTTAATTTCATCCTTTAATATTAGGTTAACTAGGGATTAGACTTAATTATTTTTTAAAATTTTATTTCTATGAGATTATCCTTGTCTTATGATTTGAATCACTGATTTGGCGGGTTAACTCAAGTTGACTTGGTTTTTTATACCTTTTTAATTGATTTTTTTTAATTTTATCTTTCAACACTGGGTAGAATGAGAATTGGGCTTCATTATTTATTTTAACTTTCTTTTTATGAGGTTATCTCGATCTCATGATCCAAGTCATGAATTTGACAGGTTGACTTGGGTGATTTTTTGTTCTCTTTATTAATTTTTTTTTTTCAATTTTATCATTCGATATGGGGTTGATTGAGAACTTACCGTTCTTAATACTCCTCATTGATTCTTGAATAGCGACCAAACATAGCGATATCTCACTACATCAACTAATTTCCATGGACAAGCTCATACTAACCTGTCAATTAATTTAGGATCTAATTTAGGATTTTTCTTAAGATGTGTCATAAACAAATTGGAAGGCTCGAAATAAGTTTTGAGGAAATCCTTATCTATGTTTGCAATGGTAAGATACAGATTCGATCCATCATTTCCTATTTCTTTCCCCTAATGAAACATATTTGCAATTATAAATAAATATTACTACAAGTTTCGATTTTTATGAACAAATCTTATAATCCTTTATCGTATAACAAGTTATTGATTCTTGAATAATGAATAAGGGCCGCATAAATTAAGGAAGTGTGGACAATGAATTCACCCCTCACAAAACACTATTCACTAGAATTGTCGTACATGTGCGGTGTCGTGATGATCATCCTCTCGGGTTGGGATATCTTTGTTAAAGGGGAAAAGAACAAGGAATTATTGTTTCTTATTAGTAAAAAATGGATGAAGTCGCCACATAATATTTTGGTCATTAGAAACCTTAATTGGTCTCAGAGTTTGGATAAGAGAACTGGTTGTGTGTACAGATGTATCACCCCTAGTACATCTTACCTAAGGTAAGTTGTATTATTTGTTTGTATGATATAAACTAAGACATTGTTGTGTTTTCTAATTGTTGACATGTCTAATGTTTAAGAAAAGTCTTCTTCGATAAGGCGATCCTTATCTTATCAAGTTAAAGTTTAGCTATTCTAGAGTTAAAAGCATTTTTATATTTTTTTTATTTTAATATCAAAAATACAACTTACGTATAAGTTTGTAATCCTTGATATTAGGATAAACAAAATAAATGTTTTGGTAATTTTAAAAAGTAAACCATGTTCTCGTGGCTTTAATAAACTAGTTATTAAATCAAAAAATGCATGTAAAAAAAAAGACTATTTTTGTGGTTTTTTTAATATGCTAAAATATTCAAATATAATTTATTTTTGAGACTTGGCCCTATGCAAGTTAAAATTAAAATTTTATTTTTGAAAGAAAGATTTTTTATGTTGTTGTTTTTATGGAAGGGAACCGATTCATTTAATATTGAAAAAACACATCGCGTGTAGGTCAGAATTCAAAATATTAAATATGTGAGGGTAGAAAAAAAAGTAGGGAATTCAAAATTAATTGCAAAATGATATTTTAAAAATTAAGTGTTTATTAAAAATTATACGAAAACCGTGTTTGGAAATGCACAAATAAAATGTTTTTATCAATGCTATTTTAACCACGATATCAATTCAAAACAAATTATTGTTCATCAAATCCAAACTAAACAATGCCAAATATCCACACAAATTTTATTAATTTCACCTACTTTGTTCAAATTTCATGGTAATCCAAATAAATCAAAATAAATTCAAACATAACTTAAGCACCAACTTAATGTCCAAAAAAAAAATAATCTCAATCTATAAAATAATCTCACAATTCAACATAAATAACCGCATCATTTCAAAATAAAAAACACACATCAAACAAAATTAATCGCGTCCAAATAGTCTAAAAATATACACAACAAGAAACAATTTGTCCCAAATTTCACAATGTTATAGCAATTTGTCCAAAAATGCTTTGAGTTTATATATCGACCTCCTGAGGTGTTTGAGATGTCCAAAGTATGCTGAAATAGACACTGGAAGATCGTTGGAACAATAGCAGCATACATACCACACATCCCCGCCACTGTCGGTGCGTGGATTCACACGTTGTCGTTACTGGATAAGCATTGGTTGGTGGATTAGGTGCTCCTCTGTCTCCTCTTTGCTCCTACACTAGGAATGCTCCTTCATTCACTTTGAGCAAAGAGATTTGATATTCCAAAGCTTCGGTCCTTTTCTCTTTTCTTTCTCTTCGTGTGATTGTTCCTCCTTTTTAGTTCTCCCTCGCCATGATTATTTTAGACATTGTCCTTTATTGTTGTTGTATTGTCGATGAAGGGTGGCTGTCTTCGAGAGATAAGAGAAAGTATGGATCGAAGCTGGCCTTGTCACTGTTGATGGTGACTACGGGACAGTGGAGATGGAAAGAGAGGGAGATCATGAGGGGGCTTTTTTAGCGCTGGATGACTTAATGGATGAAATGGTTTTACCACTAGAGGAGCTCCTGACGCAGTATTGTTGAGAATAAGAGATTGTTGTCTTAGATTGTCCTGGTAAAGAAGAAACCGAGGTTTCTGGTGGCAAAAGAAAGATTTATGTATGATGGACATAATGACATTGGATATGAGGGAAAACCTATGAGGGTTGGTTAAGGGATGGTGGCTATTCAAGTGTTGGTGTAGGACTCAATACTATTGTTGGACTAAGAGCTGGAAAGAGAGTTATGGATGACTTAGGCTATCGGTAGCTAGAGTAATGTTTCTGCTATAGAGGGTGTTTGGTCGAGAAAGAAATCGCTGGTTAGAAGGGCTAATTTCAACTAATAAATTGGTAAAAAAAAGGTTGTTGATTTCAGTGAAAGGTGATTTTTTTTTTACTGAAAAGAAGGAGAGAATGGTCATTATTGTTTAGAGATGAAGGAGAGGAAGACTGCAGCTATCCTCACAGTGCTAATAGAGGTTGGTGCGGAAAAGATTTGATGTTATTTGTTTTTCTTTAGTGAGAGAATAGATGACCAATGAGAAGTTTGGTCTATGATGTTTTTGTATGGGTTTTTACTTGGAAAATTGGTTGAGGGCTAGGTCTGGGTTAAGGCAGGTTGGGGAGGATGATGAGAGAAAAGGCTATGTGGGTTACGAGTTTTGTTATTGTTGTTAGGAAGTTGGTGGAGATAAACCATCCTCAAGAGGCTGTTTCTATGGTTTTTTCTTGTTTTTAAAATGGATGTGTGTTATCGAGTTCGAGATAGAAAGAAAAGTGTGGGAAAAATAGTTTTTGGCTTTTTTTTTTGCTCCCTAAAACCTTTTTTTTTCCTATGGTACAACCACCTATATAGGCAAAACAAACTTGTCTTTTTCCTTTAATTTCTTGGTCCCCAAGCATCTAGAAAAACTTTGGTCTCTCAGTTTTTTTTGGCACTTTTGGTCTCTTTATCCAAATATTTTTTGTTTTCTATTTCACTTGTAATGCTCATGCCCTATGACTTAGGTCATGCGACTGAAATAATCTCATTGAAAGTAAATCAAAACAAGTTATGAAGCCCAATCCCTAATAGGTCAAATATTAAAGGATAAAATTGAAAGAAATAAATAAAAAAAGGACGTTAAAAAACCTAAGTCATCACAAGTTAACCAACCAAACCCATAACCCGAGTCATGAAACCAGAATAACCTTATAAAATCAAATCAAAACAAATTATGAAGCTCAATCCCTAATAAACTCAATATTTAACGATGAAAATTGAAAAGAAAACTATTAGAAAAACCAGAATAACTTGTTTATTGGAACAATGTTATAGTTTTTTTTTTCAATTTCATCCTTTAATATTTGTTTCAATGAGAATTAAGCTTCATTATTTGTTTCAATTTAGTTTTAAAGAAGTTATCTTAGTCTCATAACCCGGGTCTTGAGTTTGGCGGATTATTATGGGTTGACTCGAGTTATTTTTTGTGTCATTTTTTAATTGATTTATTTTTCAATTTCATTCTTTAACATTAAGTTAACTAAGAATTGAGCTTTATAATTTATTTCAATTTGATTTCTATGAGTTATCCTAGTCTCATGACACTGGTTGTGGTTTTAGTGGGTTGACTTGGGTTTTTTAGGATTCTTTTTTTATTAATTTCATCCTTCAATATTTAATTAACTAGGAATTAGGCTTCATAACTTGTTTCAATTTACTTTCAATAAGGTTATCCTAATCTTATGACCTGGATTACAGGTTTGATTGGTTAATCTAGGTTAACTCAGGTTTTTAGGGTCTTTTTTTTAAAAAAATTATATCCTTCATCATTGAGTTCATTGGGAATTCGGCTTTATAACTTGTTTCAATTTACTTTCAGTAAGGTTATCATAGTCTCATAACCTGATTCATGGGTTTGGCGAGTTAATTTGGGTTGACTCGAGTCATTTTTAATGTCATTTTTTAATTAATTTGTTTTTTAATTTTATCCTTCAATACTGGATGGCTAAGAATTAGACTTCATAATTTATTTTTATTTGCTTTCTATGAGTTATCCTAATTTAATGACCTACATCGCGGGTTTAACAAGTTAACTTAGGTTGATTCGGGTTATTTTTTTGTTATTTTTTTAATTTTATTTTAATTATATCCTTCAACATTGAGTTGATTGAGAATTGTATTTATAATTTATTTCAACTTATGTTTTATGGGGTTTTTATTGTCTCATAACCTGAGTCATGAATTTGACAGGTTAACTCAGGTTGACACAAATCGATTCAATACATTTCCATCTTAATATTTAAACAAAAAATATATTGAATATTTTTAGTCAAACTATGTTTTCAACGGTTGTTTTTAGATTTGCTAAGTCAACTAAATCACATCAAATCAACCACCACACAGTTTAATTTTTTTTTTACTAGAAAACACATTAGAAAAACTAAACACTTTTTTAAATTAAAAAAAAATAATCTGAACCTTAGCATAACGTTGAACAATAATCTAGTTATTATATGTATGTTTAGGATCAGTTCAAAAAAAAAAAAAAAAAAAAAGGAGAAAACGGACTGAGCTAATCACTGCGAGCATCAAATAATTAAGAATTTGGCATTTCGATTTTGCATAATGCATTTGATACTTTTGCCAGCTGCCACACGAGGAGAACATTGAGGCCCCAGCACTGCGTTCCCAATTAATGTGCTGTCTATAATTAACAATAGCTTCATACAGAGATTAATTAAGCCATTGATCCGGTTGTTAAAGACATCAAATTCGATCTCAAAAAGTTGGATTCATATTCTTCGCTGCAAGTTTTTAAAAAGATCACAAGAAAGGTCCATGGAGGCTGCGATTCTTTAACCCTCAGGACCAGTCATGTGCAACATATATATATATATATATATATATATATATATATATATATATATATATATATACACACTGCATGGTTGTTGTTGACTTTTTATGGATGGTCAATCCAATCAAGCAAATATGATATTACAAAATAGGATCACAATCACTAATAATTTTAGTACCAAAATGGTTTCGTATGACGCATGGCATGCATGGAATAAATTTAATTTTGGAGGTAATCAGAGGGCTTTGCGTAAGCAACTCATAAGCTGGAATCACCTTTTTCTTCAAAGCATATATGAATAATGTTCATTGTTTAGGTGTTACTGGATTATTTGTTGGGGATCAGGTCAAATTTTTCTTGAATATATAAATAATATTTAGATATTGTTGATTTTTTTTAGTGGGAAAAAAATTTAAACCATGTGAGGGTTGATTTAATGTGATCTGATTGACTTTACATGTCCAAAAACAACTCGAATGACCTGTAAAAATAGAGATTGATTTTAAAAAAATTCAAGATGAAATCTTTTTTTTATTATTAAGATAACAAATGGATTAACTTGGATCAACCTGGATTAACATATTAATTTCGTGACCTGAGTTATGAGATTATGATTATCAAAATAAATTATAAAGCCTAATTTCCAATCAACCTAATGTTAAAGGATGAAATTGAAAAAAAAATCAATTAAAAAAGGACCAAAAAAACAACTCAAGTTAACTTGTCAAACTCGTGACTCGGGTTATAAGATTGAGATAACCCTATAGAAAGAAAATTGAAACAAATTATGAAGTTCAATTCTCAATTAATTTAATGTTGAAGGATGAGACTAGAAAATAACATAAAAACGACCTAACTCAATCCGTGTAACCCATTACCCAGGTCATGAGACCAAGATAACCTCATAAAAAGAAAATAAAAAAATGATATGGTTTAACTCAAATTAACTTTTCAAATCTGCGACTTTGATCATGAGACTAAGATAACCTCATAAAGAGCAAATAAAAACAAATTATGAAATCCAGTTACCAATTGATCTTGTCGAATCCAATGTTAAACGATAAAATTTGTAAAAACATTAATTAGAAAAATGACACAAAAATAAATGAAATCAATATGAGTTAACCTGTTAAGTATTATTATCGGGTCATGAGGTTTAGACAAAGTTAATATGGGTTAACCCGTTAAATGATGAAATTTGTGATAAAAGTTAAATAAGAAAAAATATCTAGTTAATTAAGTTAATCTATTAAATTTATAATTCATGTTATAAAAATGAGATAACTCAATAAAAATACTGATAGAAAAAAATTAAAAAAAAAATGCAGGGAATTACTATTCATTGCTAGAATACTTTCCCTTTAACACCATTCCTTTGTCATTAAGCCATCCTCGGTAATAAATGATCAACGTGCATGTTCATCCTTAAATTAGCAAAATTACAAGCTAATAACCTAAATTATTTAGCCTACTGCATGCAATGATTATATAATTAATCAGTACGGCAAAGAATATTTATTATGATGTGTTTGAACTTAAAAAGTTGGAATCATTACAACTCAACCTTTAGATCTATAACATTTCAACTCTCTCTCTCTCTCTCATGCTTGTACTCGTAAGAAATAAAAAAAGAAATCTCTCTCTCTCTCTCTCTCTCTCTCTGAACCTTTAGAATCTTGACTTTCCCAGCCATGAATAATATTATTTTAGCTATTGCGGGCATCGCTGATTAACATGCAAACTCTTCCATGTTTAATGGCCACACAATCTCTTGGGTCCTTTTTACATGGAAGCCCCTTAGACATGAACAGAGGATAGGAACCTCTTGACTTAGCGGTAAAAGTGGATTCAAGGCCTGATGAGAAGATATTAGCGCCACTCTTTCTTGCATATGGCTCGTTGATTTCCAAGTATTATCCACTCTTGCTCGCTGTCAGGACAGAGGACTAATTAATGTGGCGATTTGGTGGGGAGAGAGATGATCATGTGCCAATCATAGTGGGCTAGTGGGGGTTATGTTTCTTGGAACTTAGTCTAGGATGATTTAGATGACCTAATTGGTCCCTGCCAGAGAGACTTAGGCAGCCCTCATGTGATACCTTCACTTTATGCATGTGGTTTTGCACCCCTTTTCAATCCTTCCATTTAAACTATCACATCACGACTCCTTCCATTATAATCCCATGTGTTGGATAAATGAATGTTGGGCGTCGCTTGCATAAATTCATTCACTAAATTTAAACGCGGTAGACCCCTCTCTTCAAACCAAATTAAGCTCTAATATGTCCGTTTCATCTTTCCTTGCTTGCTTGCCTGCCTTTGCTTAAAAAAGAATGGAGAAAAATTAAAAAAAACTTGACTCTAAACGAAGCACACATGAAGATGAATTTTACGGATCCAATATCACATGAAATTGCTTTCAATATGACCTCAGGGAACTTTCCCAACAATCATTAATAAAACTAGTTTGATTACGTGCGCTCTTGTGCAGTATGAAGTATTATTTTTTTCAAAAAAAATTTTAAATTTAAGCTGAAAAGTTTATTCATGAGTTTAATAAAATAAATTGAGAATTATATGGGTTGATAAATAATAACAAATATTTTGATTTTAACTAAAAATTGAGTCGAGAAGTTGAGATAAATATGTAATTTCTTAGGAAAAAAAGGTTAAATATTTATTTCAGTTTGAAATCGAGTTCTTAAACTTTTAATCAATTTAAATCAATAAAATTGAATTTTTTTTTCAAATCTAGCATTAACTCAATGTCAAAACTTATTTATAACATCACGAGAACCCCATCTAAAGAAAACCAAAATAAAACATCAAACTTAGTTCCAAATCAACATAATATAAAATGATTAAATTAAGAATAAAAAAGGTCGAGTGACAATGAAAAATTAAAGAAAAAGAAAACACAATGGGTAACTATTGCAACCCACTATCGATTTTGTCTTTCTTGTATGTTGAATTTTTATTTATTTTTTTAATATTTTTTTGAATTTCTATTTATTTTTTTAATATTTTTTTCATCATGCATTATCTCATGTGTTTATGATATCAAATACCATTTCATGATTTGTCAAGTACTTGTTTTGCAAAACCGATCTACAATTGTTAAACGAGATGAAATAGGACTCAATAAGAAAAAGAAGAACCAAAAGAAAAGAAAGGATGTAAATGAATTTTTTTTTTTTTGAGGTGGTTCTCTGTTTACAATCCAAATACCATTTCATTGTTCATGGAGCATCAATTTGTGAAACCAAACTATAATTTTTAAATGAGAAGCAAAATGAATCAATAAAAAAGAAAAGAAATGAGGATGCAAAAAAAAGGATCCACTAAAAAAAAGGATGTGAATGAAAACAAATTGGGGTGGTTCATTCATAGCTACAATATTTCCACTTCAAGTCTTTTAATTCTTTTTGTTAATAGATAAATACTAGTTTATAGGGTCGCACTATACTATAGGTCAGATTAAAAAAAAAACTGAACATAATAAAAAATATCTAGATTTTAAAGAATCATTTAGCATTGTTATTAAACTCAACCTATCAAATCAACTCTGAAATCTCTCAATTCAACTTCTTGCATAGCTCAAGTTTAAAATTAAATTGTGTGTGAATTAGCTCAACGTGACTGAGTAGACTTAGTAGGTCCAAAGATAACCCAATCAATGGGTTAAAAAATTATGAGGAAGAATTCACCAAA